>CANDYH010001265.1:0-17939 GCA_947396885.1 Heligmosomoides polygyrus polygyrus | reverse complement strand
CATTCGCTTCAGAGAAGAACACAGTAATACAATCGCGTGGCGCACTCCTGAATTAGGGCGTTAGAGAGAAAAAAGGATGCTCAAAACTCTTGCGCTAGAGGGGGCTCGAACCTTCGCCTTCTGCTTTCAGGACAGCGATGCTACGCATTACACCACGCGGATGCTACGTGCGGTTAAACAGTGCCAGTGGTGTAAGGAGTAGCATCGCTGCCCAGAAAGCAGAAGGTTCGGGTTGGAGTCCCTCCTGGCGCAGGAGTTTTAATCGCATCGAAACATCCTGTAACGACATATCTATATCAGCCGCTCCAGGCCTCAACTAATGTGCTAAAAATGTGAAGTTTTCAGGGTAAAGGTGTAGATGAACGCGGCAAGAACGAAACCGCCACCTAAACACCCAAAGACATCCGGACGTGTGCTGCCATTCCTGGAATCTGACGCCTACCTGGTTGATCCTATTCATTAAGCGCACACGATCCTCGTCGCTCAGCACAGCTGACGGATCGCACACCTGACTGCTGAACGGCAGACGACATGAGATCGGATCCAGAATTGGGTTCGGGTACGTCTGTGAGGTGTACTGTGCAGCTGCGGAGCAGACGATTCCTATTAACAGAAACAGCCGCATGGATGAAGAGAGGCTGATCTGAAAGCACAGAATGCACTTGAATCAAAGGCCTTGTTAATGCTATCGAACGACTCGAGAGAACGGCGATCGCGACCTCAGAACAACATAACTATTTGTAATATTCGGCCAGAAAAATTTAAAAAATTATTGGTCATTTTCCACAGAAGAAGGAAAGCAGATGGGATATATCCTAGTCCGGCGGGCCACATAACTAAAAAGTATGTAACAAATTCAATTAAGACACACCGAGCGGCTCCTACAGAACAACATAGAACCAAACTAAAAAACACACAAAGAAAAAATCGAAAAATTACATTTGTTTCTGCCGCGGTTGTAAGGAGGCGAAGATATGTGCCCACCTCACCATGTTGGATCCTGGTTATAACATGTCATCCGGGTATCAACACGCGGCATGCCTCCACTCCGTTGCTTTTTGCCCGCCGAGACGGTTGTAAAACTGCCTCGATTCTTTATTTTTTCGCTTGTTTGTTCGTTTTTGGCTTTTTTTAGGTTCCATCACGTTTCCTAAGAGCCGCTCGGTAAGTCTCAATTCATTTCGTTACATTCTTTTTATTTATGTCCCCCCCCCCTCCCGAGTAGGACAGGTCCAGCAGAGGTATCCATCGCTGGCACGCTCATTTCTCGATGCAACAAATCATAGAGTACAGACTAGCCATAAGTAAACTTCTCTCTTCCCCTTGTGCACAATGGGCTCAGCAAAATATTTTTTGATGCCCCAAACTTAGTGTTAAATTAAAAAATATTTTTCTCTTAAAAAGATGTCTTCTTGCGAACAAACAACTCAAACAGCTCCGGTGGTGTAATGGCGTAGAGCATTTCGTCTGATCAGCAGTTAGTGCGGGTTTGAGTCCCGCTTGGCGCTGGAGTTTTGATCGCAACAAAACATCGTTATAGGCGCTTACAATCTCGATGTCAACTACTTGAGTCTTAAAGAAAATGAGCTGAATCATTATTTCCGCTTTCTCTATACATACTGCTCTGGACGACCGTCCATTCTGAGCTTTTGTTACTTTTGTCACCTTAAAGATTTCCAGATTTCCATTCTCAATCCAATGTGTACAATGTCAGCGCTTTACAGCCATTTTTCAAAGATAAGTCTCTCTTAACGTGGTATTTTATTTCAATTCAATTCCGTGTTACTATTAATAGATTCCAGTCATAAAGCACTATGAAAATTTTGGATTTTAAGTTTCAACGAAAATGGGGTACACCTTCAATTTGAGGAGACATACATTTTGTACGCGCTTAGAACTGCATTTTTTCTCTGTACAATTATTAAATGGATGTTTGGTTGCGATCAAAAGCCTTGCACCAGACTGGACTTGAACCCGCACCTTCCTCTTTCAGAGCAGCGACCCTACGCCTTACACCACCAGCGCTGTTTGACCGAACGGAACATCCACGATATCTTTTTAGTAGCAATCACCTATCAGCACAATTCTGTGTAAGTGTTTCCGATTTAGGCTCAAGCCGTAAAGCACTATGAACGATTGAGGTTTAAGATATTTTGATTGATATCGTGGGTGTTACGTAAGGTCAAACAGCGCCGGTGGTGTAAGGCGTAGCATCGCTGCCCGGAAAGCAGAAGATGCGGGTTCGAGTCCCGCCTGGTGCAACAGTTTTTATCGCAACCAGTCATCCACCTTAGAACATCTGTCTACTATAACAGCCGCTCCAGGCATAAGCAAACATGTAAAAATCATCTATATATGGCGTCACCAGTAATTTCTATGAACTCATGGATTACTAAACGTAAAAAAAGACGGAGACATTCAAATCCCAGAAAATACGGAAACTTTCGGTCCGACTTGGTAGTAACCCGCCCACCCCTATCCTATTTCGCAGCTGGTTGAAGAGTCGTGTCTTTGAGTAGGGAATGGAGCAGATAACCGTTTCTTCTTTTCCACTGGAGAAAGAAACGTACTCATAAGATGACCAAGATTAGGCATAAAACGCATATGCAAGGTTAATATATTTAGATGGATCACGTTCCCAATAAACATAAGAGTTGCACACTATAAATAAGTAAATGCACAGAATTCGAGAAAAGAGAATGCAGAGGTCTATTAAATATAATGAAGTCATAGTTTAGAAAATAAATTTTTACTACAGACTGAGATTGAAGACCGAATGGTCATATAGCAAATTAGGTCTGCACAAAAGCTAGAAAAAACTTATTTTAATTAAAGAAGTAATACAACTTCCAGAAAGAATAAAAGGAAGACGAGGAGCAGAAGCCGTCAAAGCCCACCGTGAGGAACCCATAGGAATGAATCCAGTACATCCACCGATGTGAGGATGGCCGCTATCTGTTCGAACCAAAAAAAGTGTTAAGCGGCTCACGGAAGTGGAGCAGTGAAGTGGTATTCGAGGTTGATCCGTGTAAAACCTCGTCAGTGAAACGGGACGTGACCGTCAGCCAGCCGGCAACAGGCGCGGTCGTCGCCACCGTCACGATCCGGTCTGATTCGAGTTGGAGGAGTGAAAGCGACGGCTGAGGAAAACGGTCATCGCGACCTCCGTCGGGTAAACCCACACCACTTGAGCAACCGGTGCCGCATACGCGCTCCATAATAACGATACATGTAACATCCAAAAAAGAGACTATAAACTTCCTTCTAAGGTCCAGACTCTGTGAAGGGAGCGAAATGTGGTTAGTGATTATTGAAAATCAGCCTCATTGCACCTTTATCACCTGTATCACCGTCCCTTCGTCCCGTTGATCATCGAATTGCTCGAGCGGGTGCCAGCAGCGTCTCCATTCGTCCTTGTCGCGTGCCAGAGTGGTCCAATGGATCCTCCTCGCTCGAGGGACACGAAGAGCGTCATATCGGTCGTTCAGGGCTTTCACGAAGAAGTCCGACCAACGCGTTGGTGGGCGTCCTGGTGTTCTTTTGACATCCCGCGGAATCCAGTCGGTGATGGCTCTCGTCCAGCGGGTGTCTGCGAAGCGTATTGCGTGGCCGGCCCACCTAATTTTCGACAACTTGGCCCACGCGACACCGTCTCTGGTCTTCGAACGTCGGCGAAGCTCGGAACTCCAGAGGCCTTCTCTCACTTGCGTGAGTCGTGTCACTCCGAACATCGTCCTTTATAGGTACCATTTTCACGACGAATGGACATTTCTCAAGTCAAGTTGGACACTTTTGAATTCAAACTGCACATTCCTCTAAGCTAGCCCAAGAATTTTAAAATGAAGGCGATCTCTTCCAAATTGAAATGAGCCTTTTCACATCCAACTGGAGACCCTCTGAAAAGAGTTGGAATAATTTTTTGTTCAAGAAAAACCACTTAGCACCACTTCATCGATGTAACGATTCAAGCCAGTTTCTTTAAGCCTCACGTGGCTGGGATCGGGGTTGTAAGTTGTCATAACGATGTTTTGTTGCGAGCAAACCTTCTAGCGCCAGGCGGGACTCGAGTCTACACCTCCATCTGACCAGGTGGGAATGCTCTACGCCTTTACGCCACCGGCGTCGTTTTTCATCCCAATATACGGGTGAGTGTGATTGGTCCCACGGGGTGTGGATGTTGCGTTCGATCGAACGGCGCCGGTGGTGTAAAGGCGTGGAGCATTCCCGCCCGGTCAGAGGGAGGTGCGGGTTCGAGTCCCGCCTGGCGCTGGAATTTTCGATCGCAACAAAACATCGTTGTGACAGCTTTCTTTGATGTTTTAGTTCATCTACTCAGTAAATGGGCTGTTGATTCATCTACTCAATAAGTGATTGTTTGCAATTTTATAAAATTCTTATTTTTAAGCTAAATTAATGGTTTAAAGCTTGTTTTAAAGAGAGGGAAGGCAAACATTTTTTAGCACCAAAAAAGAGATTGCAATATAGACTCTTCCATGGCATTGCGATTTTTATCCGAATGATAGCAGTGTATGTTCGACACCTATTAACGATACAACAAAAACAGCTCAGGGAACACATATATCCACACTTCGATGTTACATGCAAGTGGCATTCAATCACACTGTTAATCAAACAAAAGTTGCTGCAAACGTTTTGAGTGGCGCGAGCTGATCTTGAACGCGCAATATGCTTGCTTCTTTGCTCTGCTTAAAAATTCTTGTTTATTTATTTATACTAGACTTGGTGGAGTGCCACGCAGATAAGCAATTCAGATTCGGTTAAAAACTGCATATAAAATAACAATGAACGAAACAATTAAACTCATCAAAAGTCATCAAAACAGGATAAACTAGGAAGCGTCCTAGAGAAACCTGTCAACGGGCCTTTGTACTGACTCATAGGTTAGGTAGTACGTTTTTCTTTGAGAAATTGAATTACTCGGTTCCTGCCCGGTTAGTAAAAATGCCTTATCTTATGTTACATTTTGCCCTTAGGATTCTGATCTTCCACTGGCCACCTATCGTGTAAGAAGGAGAAACGGAATAGAACTCCTGAACTGAAATGCCTAACATACCAGTTACCATCTTATAAACCATCACAAGATCATGCCTCCTCCGCAAGTGTAGGCAGGTTATAGAATCTATTTTTTATACCAGCCGAAGGAATTTTGCTGAATCGTATCTTTGCACACTTTTTCACAGTTTTTTTGAAAATTATAAAATTTGAAATGAATTTTTAAAGTGAAATAATAAAATTTTTAAATTATTTTATTTTACGAAACTACGTATTACACTTATTGAGCCAGGTAAAACAAAAACTTCAAAAAAGATGTATTGAATTCTTTTTGAGCAAAATATTATTTCAATCATCTTACTGACCCTGCAGCTTAATCTGCCTGAAGGTCATTCGGATTTAGAAGAATTCACTTTGTTTTCAAGTCTTAATGCTAGCTTAGAAGAGTGTCCAATTTGATTTGAAAAGTGTTCCATTTGATTTGAAAGGTGTTCCATTCAACGTGAGAATTTATTTAAGGACGAGTGGTCTTGCAGCATCACTGAGCTAAGGTCACTCCAAGGAAGCTACTCTACTTGTGCACTTTAAAATTATAAATAGATCTATAGCAGGGAAGAGGTGCACCTTGAATCACTTCCACATCTGGTAGCTTAACTAGGCTTTCCTTCGGTCAAAGTAATAATGAATATCTTCTACAGCTACTGTGCTTGTCTAGCGCTTGAGATTTCATTGCAAACTTTTGAACAAAACTGTAAAGACATTACGAAGGAAAATGACGCTGCCCCCCCCCCCCCCCCGTTCTCAAGACTTGCAAAATACCTTCAAATCATAATTGACAGTCTAAAGAGGTCTGGCGCACGAACACGTTGCACCAAAAAGACGATGTCTGAAAGTCCGAGCATTGAGCGAAGGGAAATCCATCAGATCAAAGGAAAATTATGGTGTCGCCCTCTCTCACCTCTCTAGACCTGCAACTGATGACAGCTTTCCTGTGTTTCTATTTGCTGATTCTGATTGTTTTCCCTTCATCCCTTCATGCATCTGAGAGAAAACCGATATCACCGCTTAAAAGATCGATAGTATTGATCGATATTGATTTTCTGATCGAAACTCTCCCTGTTCACATCCGAAGCCCACCTGTTGGCCATACTAGTCACGCAACTTCCTGCCCGATTTGTTAAGCCTGAGTAATTTTCGGTGTTTTTTCTTTTAATTTGTTTGATTTTTAGCTAATTTGTTCTTCAAAGAATAAAGGACGGCGTTAGTCAATCCCTATTGGGATGCGCCACGAATTGCACTTCTATGGGATGTCGTGGAGCTATTGGAAAGATTACTTGGTCATACATTGACTTGAGGTGAACAGCCGATGAACAAATTTGCACTTCATGCTGCGCAGACAAGTCTGGTACCAATCCATCGATCCCGGAGAAATGGAGTGCTTGTTTGGCTGGGCAGAACATCCGAACCAGAAAACCTGGCACGCACCCTTAATTTCGCCAACTATATGAATAATTTCTGCAACGACGCCAATCTATAGCACTTAGCTCACTATTAAGTACTATGATAGATTGTTTGATCCATTTCAGAACTGAGTGTTTTCCTAAAAAACGGGTTAAACATCGAACTTCAGAAAATCGAAAGTCAGCAGCTTCTGCATAACTGGATCTTGCAAGGTGAGAAAGTTTACGATGCGTTTCAAAGTGTCGTCCGCCAAAGACCGAAGGACCTAAAAGGAAGTTGGCTATATTTCACAGCCAACCTACTTTTAGGGTGGTTAGTGGTGGAAAAATCGACGAAAATTCGGTGGGCCGGCCACGTAATGCCCTTCGCAGACAGCTGCTGGACGAGAGCCGTCACCGAATCCCTCGGCGAGTGAAGTGAATGTTCAAGACACTTCTTAAAATAATAATCCAGTTGGAGATAGGTAGAAGGCAGAGGATTGGAAACTATGTAAGGCGATAAAGGCACACAACAAGACAATCAGAAATACGCAGTACCCCCCCCCCCCCCACCTTCTTCTCTAAATAAATTATGTCTGAGTAACAACAAGGAAGATATCTGCAAAGTCTACGCACGAGCAAAAGAAAAAATGATAAAAATAGTATTATAGAACTAGAGTTCACAACACATAAAAGTGACATCTAGGTCACCGAACAGATAAAATTGGGCAATTTGTTTGGTTGTTTGGGAAACTCTGTTTGACCATTTGGTAGCCATGTCATGCAAAAGGAACATTGGGTGGATATGCGCCCAACATTCAAGAAATGGAGCATGAGACGCAATGTGAGGTGTCCAATGGAGGTACACAACTCGACCTAGAATCCCATTCTACGCCCTGACTCTTTGAAAGAGACGAAAAGGGGCGAGGTTGCTTTCTTATCAAAAACTTTAAAATTTACTTATTTTATCTTATTCTTACTTTTTATCTTATTTTATTATTTGCACAATGCCGTGCTCATAAAGGTAACACATTTCACACCAGCACATTAGAAAATAGGTGGGTTAAAAACTTCGTCAAATCAAAACTAACCATCATTGTTACTTTTCATCTAAGCGCAACTTTTAAAGGAAAGTAGAAGACACTTAGAAGTATAAGAGTTCTTTTGAAATAGGGGTAAAAAAACCAAATAAAAGATGATAGGATAAAGGATGGGAGTAGGGCAAAGGATAAAGAATTGCACGTACAATTTGCCTTTCCATGGAAAATATTTGACAGCTCTTCTTTCTTTTTCTAGATGACGTTTAGAATTTCTGTTTTTTGTCAAAGGTTGCCAAATACAATGCTTTAGTGCAGGGTGATTCGCTTGATTTCTAAAGTATCCAGTTTGACTGGAACGTGATGACAGTTCGATGTGAAAATGATGTGAATTTCAGGTCATTTAATGGAAGCCATGGTTATGCCAAGTAGAATATAAAATTCTAAACCGCTGTTCGATGCGATTTCAGTCGTTATAGATGACAATCTGGTGCGATATGCCCTTGAGGATAACGGCGGATAGGATGAAACTAAACTGGATTTACGATTTTTTGTACAGCATATAAATCGGCAGGCGGTTCTTCTTCAAACAAATCTTTTTAAGCAAACATGACGTCTTCTTCTAGCTACTGACCATGATTGTTTCACGGTTTATTTCGGCTTACGTTTTGGCTCTTCAGAGCTTACGTATTACTGTTCTCTTTCAAGTCAATAATATGCTTTCTTTTCACGCGTGCTGCTAATCGAAGTTTTTCATGGAATTTCTAGTAGAAACTTCAAGGCACATACTTCACACTTTTAGAACGAGAATCTGATCAAATCGCTTCACAAATGCATAGATATTTCAGAAATCAAGAACCCGTCCGGGTAAAATCTTGAGATCGTGGACTTCAATCGGTCGTGGCACCTTCTGAGGCAGACAGACGAGATGCTGATGGTCAGCGCAGCGTGGACAACAACAATCGGCCAGTTATGCAGAGAGATGCGGCGCGTAAGAACCGGAAAACCGCTGGTGGCTTAGCCGAGCGACGACGAATTTCGCTCCACTATTTCTATCGCTAACGACGATCTTAAGTAAGCGCTAAGCTCATTAATCACATGCACCTCGTCGTCAAAACTCGGAGAACGGTGGGCTGTCTACCCATCCGCACAGTGCGGGAAGCGATCCTCTGCAATTTCCTTATTTTGAACGAATTTCCCTCCAAAAGGAATTTTGCCAGATTTTACTCGGAGGTTAATGGTTGGTTCTAGTATAGCTTCAACAGCTTCTAGAATGTAGCTAAGACAGGGTGTCTCAAAAAATGTAAACACTGTTTGACAGGTGATAACCTTACTCGCAGTGAAGGTGCTGAAAAAAATGAGGGATCGTATGAAAGCTTAAGAAAATAGAAACTTTCTGGCGTATGAGCGAAATAGAATGCGCCATGCACTCGTCTGAAATGTCGCATTTTACACTCGATTGATTGTGTTTCGCCTGAATACATGTTATAATTTCTTTACAAAGTAGCCGTTCTAATTGTGTTTTTGTGTTTCGTTTAAAGTCTAAAACTAAAACGCACACTATGGCTTGCAAAAAATGCAGGGTGTCTATATAAAATGCGGGTCGTATTTGGAAGGTTCTAACGTTGCTGCTAGTGAAGCTTTTGAAGATGTTTGAGATTAAATCGAAAGCATGGGGTAATGAGATGTCTGCGACATGCAAACAGCTTAGATTGTGCCATGCCACCGCCGGAAACCTTGCATTCCGGACTTGAATGATTGACAGATTAACCGGTGCTGTGCTTCTTTTAACGTTTGGGACTTGACAATCACGTGAAAGACAAGTGACAAAAGAGTTTATTGATGCACAATTTAAATGTGTGCAGGAACCCCATTTTACAAGACATATTCTGTGGAATGATGAAGCAGCATTCAAGCTGAATGGAGAGGTTAGCTGACATAATTACTGCTACCGGGCAACGGAAAATGTTAAAAGAAGCACAGCACAGCTTAATCTGGCCAAGTAGCAACAAGATTGTAAAAAGCAATCAGCCCGTGCACAATCAATCGAGTCTGAAATGCAAAGTTTCAGACGAGGGCACGTCGCAATCTAAACTGTTTGCACGCCACAGATATTCCGCTACTCTGTGCTATCATACAAGTCCCAAACATCTAAAAAGCTTCACTAGCAGCATACAGTACTTCTAGAATACTTCTCATCTATTTTTCCTTTATAGACCTAATATAGGTGCGATTATCTGACTAGATCGTCGGATAGGTTTTTTACTCAGCGGCATAAGTACGAGTGACTGATGAAACATCATTGGTAGATTTGTACCTTTTTGGCAGATTACCGAAGGGGAGCACGATGAAGAGCTCTGCCCTGAATTTGCAACCTGCCTTAAGAAGACGATATGGATTAGAATGCACAGAAGACGCAAAAGGGTTGCCGAGGCGAGGAAAATCTGAATTTTCCGATAAAAACGGTGGAAGACGAGGGGTAAAGGCTCCAAGCGGGGCTGGTTGCCCGTGTGCTGAGAGAATGAAGTGGAATGGCGGCGAACTGTGATCGCATCATTAGGTATTGCCCCCTTAAGCAAAGTCTCCTCCCATCACACGAGTTGAAAGCGCCACAAGTTTGAAGGTACTTTACACTGCTTAGAAATCACACACCATTTAGAAGAAGGCTTGACGCTAGTTACGTCACAGCGGCTTCATTAAGAAACACATTAGACACAAAGCGGTATCCAACCCACCCATTGTGTGGTGTTACAATGGATAACTCGTCCTTCAAACGCACAAACCAGCGGTCGGATTCATCAACGACTTACAAAACTTCAACAGAAGATACACATCGGAAAACTCAGATAACGCGGCTTATCGCTTGATAAGCCGCGCTATCGGGGATTTCGGTCTAATTTTCTTTGTTAAATTTCTGTAAGTCGTTGATGAATCTGCCTCCAGGTGAGACAGGATAACAATAGGGTCTCGTTCGCTTTTTCGCGGCACTCAGGAAGCATTGTGACCAAGATTTCATCGAAAAGCAACAAAAAAAAAACAGGAGATATAGTTAAGTTTACTCTCAGAGGTGTTTAGTGCTGAAGGCTTGTTATCTAATACATTAGTTTTTTTTGTTATTGAGTTATATTATCTTATTTTTATTTTGTTACGCTTCCTATGGCGGCTGTCTACCTGGCGTTGCTGAATCTTTTTGGCTTACGAACTATTTTGAACCCACGTGCTAGGTAAATTACATACGGCGCCCCATGGGGCCACAGGTGTCATGCTCCAATATATTCTATAGTCCGCTAGGAATCGTTCACATGCCATTAGAAGCCTCTTCTATAGGACTGTCTAGGGGACATGCTCCTCGTTGGCCCTCGAAGACATCGAAGACATGTGCGCTGCCGGTGTAGGCTGGTTTGCCTAATCTACATATTTTAACCGACAGTCTACAAACTTCTAACGGTGGCGTTAAATACATCGTCAGGTCTTTCAAAAATCAGAGTTTTTCCTTAAACTCTTACATGTCCATCCTTCCGCACTAGGCACCTCCTACTTACCCCCTTTTTTCTCGTCTTTTGGAGTTTTGTTGTCAGTGTTTACAATACTGATATGTGGACGACGATAGCTTGCATGGAAAACCTGCCTACATTGCTTGAGAATGTTCTTCGGCTTTTTTTTATATGGCGCGTCTTATGACGTATTCAATAAATAAATAAAACTTCTCATAACTAAAAATGAAGTTTCCTTGAGACTTCCTCGTCAAATTTTGGTGCCATGCGATAGTCTTGTTAGGCGCTGTGGGCTCTCCTTCTGCATGGCCATGAAACTAGCAAGCTATAACGCCAGCGGGCACCCACTTTTTTATTTCTTCATTTATTTAATTGTGCTGTGGGATCATGTGTAAAGCGAGCCAAAATTGGTATATTTCCTAAACCGGCTTATGTTCCCACGTCCCCGCTTTCATGCGAGCTTTTAGAAATTACCAACAAGAAAAAGTTACCAACAAATTCAATCAAAAACAGATACTACTGAAGGCACTCATTGTAAGCTTTTGAAAAAGCTTTTACAGGGTGCGTAAAAAGTATTGACGCACCAGACGTAAACGTTAGAAATAACAACACAATAAAAAAATAAAAAAATATAAAATTTAATAAGTTTATATACGAAATGTCAACAATGATCTAGCGAACAGACTAGCATCACCTGCATTTTATATGGGCTTCTTTGCTGCAAATGCAAGGGCGATGACGACGATGAAAGACATCGATGGTGCGTCGCAACTACTCCACGTCGATTTCGTTCTACCTCAGTGACACCTTCAGTGATTTGATACTTTGGTGTATTCAACTTGTAAAAGTGTTGTATACTCTTCAAGGGCCTTCAAATTGCTAATTCTGGCGGAATGCTCGCTGCAAGGGAGGCGCATCCGGCCAGTATCATGGTTTGTGCATTCATCACAACCGTCTCTCGTTTTCGTGGATACAGGAGTGAAGATAAGTCAGTAGAACTATCTGCATTGATGTCCTAAAGAAGCAACTGGTTCCTTGGCTCGAAATCCACCTCGAGAGTAAGCCGTAGGCCTTCCAGCAGGTTTAGACTCCTGCGCAGAGTCGAGGATTATTCAGCACTGGTGCCAGCCAACTTGGAGGACTTCATTTCGGCAGAGGAATGACCTCTGTATAGACCGGATTTGAATCCGCTGAATTACTCTATATGGAAAGTTGTGGAGAACAGGGCTTCCGCTACTTCCCACAAAGTATGAAGTCAGTGAAGGATGATCTTGTCGAAGCATGGAACGAAATCGATGTGGACTACTTGTAGGACACCGTCGATGCCTTTCCTCGTCGTCTTCGCCCCTGCATTCGCAGCAATGAAGCCCGTATAAAATACAAGTGATGCTAATCTGTTCGCTGGATCATTGTTGACATTTTGTATATAAACTTGTTAAATCGTATGTGTTTTGTTTCTAACGTTTACTCTTTGTGCGTCAATGCTTTTTACGCACCCTGTAAAAGTAGCTTTTTAAAGCCATGTTAGAACACACCTAAGATTTCCTGATTTGTACTCGAAACGTGACTGAACTCCCTTAAATTTCTGAAGGTGAGGAAGCTTGCTCGGGTTCGCGAAGAAATATTAGCGGAACATGTACTTGGAGCGTCGCAGCAAGGAGCTGATAAAGGTCGATTTTCTCTTTCAGATGATTCCGGAGAATCCTTTGTGATAAAAGATAAAGGACGGCGTTACTCAGCCTCTTCTGGGATGCGCCACGCATTCTACTTCTACGGATGTCGTGGAGGCGATTTGAATGCCTACATATGACGGGCTAAATGATGATGAGCAATTCAGCGCTGTATCCTTTCCAGACAAGTCTGTTATCAATTCAATTCACCGGCCCCTGACGGATGGAAGGCTTGGTTGGGATAGGCGGGAAGTCCGAACCAGGAATCTGGTATCGGGAGCACGCGACAACCGGCACATCATCCGACTGCGCTGCACGCGCCCTATCCTTTATGATACGTGAACAAATTCTTCTCTGTAGAATCATCCCCCCAGATCGTCTTTCATAAGTACTTCTCTTAAATATGAAGCAACCTATTTTAGGAAATCAACTTTCAATGTGAGCAAAATAGGAGTGAGAAAAAGTATCAAAGCAAGAAACGCCAAAGAAATAAGGAAGAGAAATTCATTACGTCACGCCCCCGAATGTCCACACGGTTTTAAAGACTGCACCGTGCCGCTTTCTTCAAATCTCAATCAGATGTTCGAGAGCAGAAGAAAAAAAACCGCGGCGATGTAGACGGAAGAGAACCAGAAGACTGGATCTTGAGACCTGCCTTTTGAAAGATCGAATTCGCAGGCAATTGAAACACCTCTGCAGACGAGAACGTGTTGCGCAAGATACCGGCGATTGCGATGACGTCGACGATTATGGGTCCCCCGGCTCAATTAGGCCGCCATAGCGATTGTGGCAATGTTAGTTCATACTGTCGAAAGACGGCTCTTTCATAGAATAGATTCAGCTTACTAACTGGGGCCGAATGTCCGCTAGTAACCTGATAAGCTCTTCAAGAACTTGTTAAACTGCTTCACTGGTTGGAAACAGTGAGGAAACCTAATATTTCTTGCGCATAAAAAACGTATGTAGCGAAATTGTTCACTAATTGCTTCCCCACTACTGCTCATCCTTATTGGTGACCACCAGGGATGAGCGGATAACAAAATTTTCAAACCCGGATAACGGATAACGGATATTTTTGCCCAAAAATCGCCGAATAACGGAAAAACGGATAACGAACAAACAACAAAAAATAAAATTGTACTTAAACTGCTTTAGTTTCAACATCAGACATTGAACGCAACTGCTGTCAAATTATAAGTCCTTTCTAACGACTTTAATGGAGTTTTTTTTAACATAGTGCAGTCACCTTAACAAAGCCCTATGAGACTCTCACGAAACTTCAGTAAAAGAAACGCTTCTTCATTGCCGTCCAAACCGTTGCCGAGTTCGAATTGCGAACCACAATTCCTTCACCAGGTTCCGCGAACAAGACCACCAAGCTAAAACTGCTTTGCAAACTCCACTCTGCTGATGTTTCGCCATGATCACCTTAATCAAAGTCTGGAAAAGATAAGGAGAGATTGAGAATTTGTTCACCCAAGCACATTTCTCTAGTACAAATTACAATTTTTCATGTTTTTGCCGTTAAATTGAATGGGAAGACGAGACAATAGATGCGTAAAACAGCCCCACTAACAGTATAGAAACATTCATAAGTCGCCCTTGGAGGAAAGAATGTGAGACTCATTCACCTCTTATTCACTCACATTTCGTTCACTGAACAGCAATTTACCGGCATTTTGTAAGTTTCCATTGTCGGGTTGTTTTACTGATCAATCGTCAGGTTTTCTTTTTGAATTAAGGCTGTGGCCAAACAGAATGATTCTTGGATGAATGGCTCCTCCGATGCCTCTTGACTTTTCTATGCTAAGCCGACTCAACCGAATAAAGTCTGCATAACAATCTTGGTTTCGCAGCTTCACACGATCGATACTCTTGTTCGGCAGTATCCCAAGATCTAAGAAGAACGTGGAATGAGATGGATAAAATACCAGCTTTCTACAGGCTACCCACTACAAGCCATTGTGCACGCCAAATGTACATGCAGAGAGATCTGAAAACTAGAAAAGCAGAAGTAGAATGCCCCTAAAAGGAAATCTTATATTAAAATGAAGCTCCAACATGCGCAGCGGGGAATCAGTTTAGTGCAATTCAATTGCACTATTTAGATTTTTAATAGGGAGGATCAATTTCTTAGGATTACGGAGGTGCTACTATTATAGTACTAGCGTACAGAAAATACTTTCAGGAAATCTTTCTCTAAACACACCTCAACAATTTGGATGAGCGTAGCTTTTTCCACTCATTTACATTGAACCTGTACCCATTTTGCTTGTATTCATTACTGCTCAGCGGTATGTGTTTAATGCGTTACAACAGTCTATCAGTAGAAACTAAAATTCCTTTGCCGAATGCTACCTATATACTGCGATCGTGGAAAAGAACGCTAAATTCGGCACTAAACAGTTCATCTTGGGATGTGCCAGGCCCTCCACTTGTGACCGTCAGTAATATTATCAAGGCAGCGGGTATGCATTCTTGGTCTGCATATGGCTTGTGGTGAAAAGATCATGAAGAAATCGGCCCATAGTAGGTTTCATAGATGTATGGTATAAATGAACGACCCTGAAAGGATGGAAGTTAGACGTCTTTCCAACTACGTCACCAGTGCCTGAAGTCACCCACCTTCTAGATTTAAATGCCCTCTATTGTTGCTCGCGAACACTCCTATGATTATGAAGCTTACACAGCTATGCAATGCCTCGCACAAACCTGGTATCAGCCAATTTGTTGTTCGTTATCCGGCCCAAAATTGCCGGATAACGAACAACAAAACGGATAGGCCAAAAACCCCCGGAAACCGGATAACGGATAACGAATAACGGATAATCTGCTCATCCCTGGTGACCACACTTTACTGGTACCAACACTCCTAGTCCCTAATTGTAATTCCTATTGTGTCCTCCCCATTACCTTCCTCCTTACTGCATCCTTCTCACTGATCTCTTCTATGGTTCTGCCTTACTGGCTTCCCTTAATGCCCCCCCCCCCCCCCGTAGGTTCCCCTTCCTGGGAAGAAGTCGAAAGAATGAAGGAGTCGATAAACCCGGTAGTCGGTACCAGATTGACCTAACCGGTCCCTTTCCGAAGCTTATCGACACTTATGATTCACGAAGGTCGCAGTGAAGGATGCCGCGACGGTAAATTGACGGCGCAATGCCCGCAGCCACACCAGCCAACGCGCAAAGAGCGTTACAGTGTCATCCGCAACGGCGAAAATCCAGCAGAAGTGCACTATTTCGACTCGGGAGGGCGGAATTTCTGTTTTACTTTTTCTGATTTTCTGGCTACATATTTTGGGAATATTTTCCCAGCTTTCTGTTTTCTGGAAAAACAGAATTAGTCAGAAAACAGAAACTAGCGCGGCATAGAAAATTTGCCATAGGTATCCGACCGTCTGAATTTTATTTTTCATAGCATCGCGGCCTCATCACTAAAATATGTTTCTAAGCTATTTCAAGTTCGAATAAAGCAGTTTGTATGATGCCTTTCACCAAAGGTCACGCCATGCATTCGTCGAGTGCTGCATTTCGTTTGATTGATGATCTAAGTGCTACCATCACAGAGTTCTTCTGTAGTAGATCTCATCTCATTTTTGCTTCCAGTTCTTTGCTATTGGCAACTATTTCAGGTAAAGATTGTTTAAGTCCTTGGGCGAGATCTAGCGCAATCCGTAAACCTGAAAGTTGAGTAGACATGTTGCTTTTCGATTAAAGGGGTAGTTGCTCAACCGAATTTCCCTCAAAGTTGCAGTTGGACTAGAAGGACTTGAAATATTCCGCGATCTGTCAATTATCCGTGCTTTCCGGATTCCCCACGTGGTCACACTTTCGATAGGGATCTCTCTTATTGTGGATACACGAACCTACTATGCCGCGCGTTGACGAACCGTGTTACGTGGCAGTTTCGCGGTAGGTTCCATCGCTACCGCCGGCAAATCGTTGCTTTATCCGGTGCCAAGTCGCCTTTCTGAGGCCAGATTCATCACGATACAGCCGGTATCACCTCACCGCGGATTCTCCATACCGGCCTACGTAGTGACCGATAGAGAGAGTTTGACCCCAAATTTGCTACATCGCATGTTGATGAGTCGCGGTCTCATAAGGTTTGGCGATGCTTTTCACCGTTACTGGCCGGCAAGCGGTTGATGAATCTGGCCCCTTGCCTTGCCTCGAGGTCGCACTTACTTACCCCTAACTGGTACTGTCACTCACACTGAACGATGTCGGTGAGACGTCTTCTGAAATCACATGCCCGTTGCGCGAAGTCTATAAAAGGCCTCGGATGGACGGACAGACGAACGGAGAGACGGACATCCGCCAACTCTTTTATACACAGCAGAAATCTGTGTGTGCACTCCAGCGGTTAAGCAACTACGATATAGCACCGCCTGGTGACCTTGATGTTCAAGGAAACTGCTCGAACTGCTGTCCCAGTACATATCTTGGTCATGAGCGACATCAAACCACGCTCCATGCAAAACGTTGTGGCGGTAAACCTAAGATAGACTGGTATGGGGGATTTAAAACAACGGCTTATCCTCCATCCCGACTCACAAGAGGCTCTTCAGACAAAGCAGCCGTTTACGCGCTCTCTCGATTTTGTACTGCAGGATGTAGAATTATGTGTGAATGTATCGGATAATAAGATGCTTTATCAACTTTTAGTGTTATCTATGAGGCCGAAACAATCACAGGATCATAACTAAAAATGCTGATAAACCGATGAAATTTTTTAAAAACATGGTCGAAAGTGTAAAAGATGCTCTTGCTCCGAAGGTACGTGCTGATTGGTATTGAATAGCAAATGGAGTGAACCATTTTGTCAGCTAAGCACTCTTGAGACTTTCAAGGACCTCTACTTTCAAAAAACGTAATGGAACGCCTCTGAATGAACAACTTGGTGATTGTAATTACTTGTAGTGATTCGGAGAAGTAAAAAAGATTTAGATAACCTTTACATGTAGCCCTTTAATCAAACTGCTGTGTTCAAAACATTGCAATGCTTATTTTTTTATGTACCAAGTCTGCACATCCTACTTCTATTGTAAACAACATGTTCCGAACGGCAGTAAAGATGTGTACAGGACCTAATGAAAGACAAGAATCATTGCGATCAGCTGCAAATATAGCCGTCTCGAATGGCTACGCGGTATCAGGTCACCAACGAAGATCTCACAATAATCGTCGAGATCGCCCCCGTAGATGCCTCTCGGTCTTCCCTTCATCTCCGACAGAGTTACTGCTGACATTCAAAGAGTTCTTGTTACAGCGCAGCTGCAGGACG
>CANDYH010001264.1:0-18723 GCA_947396885.1 Heligmosomoides polygyrus polygyrus | reverse complement strand
ATATAATCGTAAATTACCCTTAACATCCTGTTCGCCTACGCGTTTTGAGGCTGTTAGCTTGCCGCGTCTTCCCGCAGTGGTCCACCGAAGTCGGAAAAAATACGTCACACAAGCCTCACCTTCATATTCGCACCCCTGTAACATTGCCGCTTCTTAAGCTACCCCGCTCTACTTTAGCGTACTACTAGGCCGTTTTACTGACTACAAGACCTAGGACTTGCAGCCGAAACTATTCGAATTTGACAGAGTTACTGCGCTCTGAAAACACCGGCGCGTTCAATCTGCGAGCGGTTGCCCCACTCGATTGATAGGTTCCATTCCATATGCATTGCTACCGGCGCACTCCAAAATCTCGCCGGAACAGAGTACAGCAAATCCTGAGTAGGGCGGCTGCGAATTTCTGATAAAAACTCTCCAAACGCCCACTCTACGAGCTGTGGCGCCCAGTCGATTGATAGGTTCGATCCTATATACATTGTGCACAGCGCACTCCAAAGTCTCGCCGGAACGGAGTACAGCAATTCCTGAGTTGGGCGGCTGAGAATTTCTCATAAAACTCCCTAAATGCTCACTCTACAAACTGCCCCACCCCCCTCGATTGATAGGTTCGATCCTATATGCATTGTGCACGGCGCACTCTCAGAGTATTCCTGGCATGAGAAAACACCTTACGCCATGCTTCAGATGCTCCGAGAACATGCAATTCCTGGAATATAAGCTTCCCAGTGACAAAAAGTCTCCTTCAGACATCTTTGACCACCCACTGCGAAAATGCGGTGGTTTGGCGAATTTGTATACATGGTTGTGCAGATCTCGACGAGACGAATCGAACGGTACCATCCGTTTCTCAAAACACCTCAAATTAGAGGAATTGTGGGCATGTAACGGTTTTCGACGCCTTGCGGCCGACAACTCGTCCGCGGCTGGCCTTCTCAATGGAGCGCAAGTTTTCAATTTTGGCCATTTTTGATCTTTCGTTTGAAATGTATATACCAAACGATAGGGCTCAATCTCCTGAGCTCAGACGTACCCTTGGTTTTTCAAATGGACGACTTTCGGCCGAGTTATAGCAAAAAGACGCAAAAACCGCAAAAGTGCGGTTTTTTCGGCGTCTATTCAAAAGACGCGTCCGGTACTGTATGAGCATCACCAAGATTCTCCGTCTCTCACGTCGATAGAGGAAGGATCCTTCCCGCAGACTTTTATTGTACGGAGCTATGTTACTAAGCCATGGTTTTTATTCGAATTCGAGTATTCGAAACATTGAGGTTTTGAATGTATGTATTCTAATTCGAGTATTCGAAATTAGTCAACATTCGAAGCCATTCGAATGTTCGAAAGAAAATTCGAGAGCAGAACTGTAGTCAACATGCGCTGCTTTTTAAAAAAGGATAAAGGACGGCGTTATTCAATCCCTTTTGGGATGCGCTACACATTCTACTTTTACGGGATGTCGTGGAGGCGAACTGAATGCGTATTTGGCCATACAGTGACTTGCGGTGGCCAGCCGATGAACAAGTCAGTGATTTATCCTTCCGAGACAAGTCTGGTACCAATTCACCGACTCAGGAGGGATGGAAGACTTGGTTGGCCTGGGCGGGAAATCCGAACCAGCAACCTGGTATCGGGTGCAGGCGACAGCCGGCACCTCTTCCGACTGCGCTCCACGAGCCTAGCTCCGCGTCCATACGTCCTGGAAAAACCTGCTTTTTATCTTTACCTATTAATGCTTCTTAGCAATAAAGCTGAATTGACCTAGCAGTACATGGGTTTGGAGTGCGCAACGAGTAAGAATCCAACGTGACCCTGATGACTACGATCATAGGTTCCTCCAAACAGCTCATGCAGAAAATCAGCAATGTCGAAAGGTCTTTTGTTGCCGGTGTATGGTCTCGGGTAGGCAACTAATGTTATGACGGAGAAGTGGAGAGGAGACCGTTTTTCGGTTTGGAACCGGATCTATGCCAAGTGAGCGTCCGATGCCTTTTTTGGATAGTGGGCTGGGTCGACAACACTTCGGAAACGATAGCGTCCCTATTCGCCGAATTTAACCCCTTACTGGAGGCGGCCTGCCCACCCTTCATATAAACACCTTATCTGGCGCTTTGCTTCATTCTCTTAGCCTTTTAGGAGAGTCGCCTCCTACTTCAACCACTACTTGGCGAGCAATGTGGTCGCCCTGTCCACTCTCTGCCAACTCCTTACACACTTCTACGTACTCAGTGTGTTTAGTGGTACTGCCTACCAATCCGTCACAGTGTTGACCTTTTCCTTCGACGTTTTCGTGCAGTTCTAGATGTTTAATCTTTCAGGAGTCCTTGATGAGATACGGTAGACAGAAATTAAGGTGGACGGGGCGAATTTCGATTTACGTTTTTCAAGGCACTTTTCTACAGTCCAGAAAATGTAGTTGCTCACTTTTCATCTTTCACTTTTAGCCTTCCTTCCAAAGAAATTCTATTGGCATCCCTATATTCCATGGCGGTTCAGGTAACCTATAAACTTCACCATTTTGAATATACCGCGCCCAGATTTGCTCAAAGTCGAACTTCGCCCAGAAAGCGTTAGGTCTTCTCGAGCTAACTCCTTTGTTTCGTGTCTTTCCAAAGGACTGCTACTGCTTTGTGATTTTTTGAACAGAGGCCGTCCCATGTTTATTTGGCGGGCGTTGAGTGCACGTACATGAATCTTATCACTCACTTCTATCCACCCAGATTACTAACTACTTCATAAAACATCAGGGTCCTCAGCGACGTGCATATTTCGATGCTTATGATCAATTTTTTTAAATCCCCTTGTTCAGCTTTCAGTCAAGAATTTTATTGATTCTACGCTCAGACGTCTTCGCAAATTTCAGTCGTTGAAAAGGTTAAAAACTTTCACGGTAGCGCTACTCTAAGAAGTACAGCATAAGGGATAAAGGACAAAGATGAAGGTCGTAGACCAGGGATATGAGATAAGGGTCGGCGTTATTTAATGATGCGGACCAATAATTGGATGCGCCACAATTTCTACATCACGGGATGTTGTTAAGGCAATTTCATTGTGTATTTGGTCTGCACAATGACCTGGGGTGACCAGTCGATGAACAAGTCGGTGTTTTATCCTTTTCAGACAAGCCTAGTACCAATTCACCTTCCCTGGAGAGCAGTAACGCTTGTTTGGTCTAGGCGGGAAATCGGAACCTAGAACGTGAACTCTGGTGCACGCTACAGGCTGCACTTCCTCCGTCTGAGCTAAGAGCCGCCTTAAGGCCACAACATTCATCTGAGAGTTGCTGTTCTCTCTGGGAATGTAAAGACAGAATTTAGGATCTACATCAGCTAAGGATATATGATTAACCCGCTGTTAACAACCGGTGTTGATTGACAAAGAATACGATCAGAACCATTGCCGAAACGTACAGTGTGTCGGAACAAGTTTGGTAGAACTCATTGTCGAGGAGTTGGGAAGAATAGCTTTATAGACCGTCATGCTATGTTGAAACCGTGGACTTTTACAGTATTAATTCTTCTAGTCATTATTCCTTGATGAAGACCCAATTACTTTCTAGCGTAAAAAGCTGTAGTCTTTTCCGTTCCATTGTCAGTTGAGCAGCATCCTGATGGTCACTTTAGGATTAGGAGCACCAGTATTCTAAAAACGCGGCTCATTCCTCCTATTGTTTTATGGTGCGAATTTTCTACCTTGTTTTCTGTACGAAATTATTTCTCTAAATTTTTAGGAGGAAAATCAGATTACTTTTTTCAGAAAATGCTTTGCAAACTCCTTGTTGCTGTTGTGCTCTTATTGGCTCTCGTCTACAATGTGAATGCCCAATGGGGATACGGTAAGACGACACCTTAACTACTGCATAAGCATTAGCCTTTGATTGTCACAGACTGAGATTTCAGGATATGGTATGGGCATGCCATATGGTATGTATGGCATGTATAACCCATACAGAATGGGTATGTACGGCAGACGATGGGGTATGATTGGGTCGGGGTTGCCATACGGTGCTGCGCCGTACGGCAAATAGACACGCCACATCCACGTCCCGGAGCTGTCAACCGCTGCTCATATTTGATTTCGTGATGCTGTAAATATTCTTGTAAAGGTTGCAGCTAACATGAAATAAAGAAATCTCGCATGAGGACTCAGAACAATGTTTTTTGAGGAGAACAACGAGGAGCAGTGGTCATTTATGATGTGCTAAATGTGGGCTGCCTAAAGGTTTTTTATCCTATGCAGACTATGATTATTGCAGCCATAAAAATTAATAAATTCTTGCAATATTTGCATGTTTGGCACTGTTTGATTTCAGGCTATGGCATGGGCATGCCATACGGCATGTACGGCATGTATTCTCCGTGGAGGCGACCATGGGGTATGGGCATGTATGGAATGTATGGAGGAATGATGCCATACGGTGGCATGATGTACGGCAAGTAGAACGGACACGTCACCCATTACCAGCTGTACATAAATGATTGCATTAATAAAGTGTTGAGGATTCACAGAAGCATCGTATGGCTAATCAGGCATCCTCAAAGGGAAAACGGGATACAGCAGACCTTTCATAGTCGAACAAATTACTGTAGCAATAGAGCCCCATGTTTAAAATTCTTGAATTTGAAAAAGGTTACAATATGTTTTCAACACTACTGACAAGGAGATCAGATTTATACAGACGAATGATAGGACATCTGTTATTTAAATGATGCTAAGGTCAAAAGCTTCTACGTTGGTGGACATTTCTTCGAAGTTCGAAGCAGCCGAGAAGCAACCGTGTGGAAATTGAAAGGACTACCTCATGAGAGATCTCGGCGAGCACATCACTCATACAGTAGACGTCATTGCCACGATGATAATGACACGCCTAGCAACAACAGCAAACGTAACGACAGGAGCATGACACACAATGAAAAGCAAGTTAACTGCTTCTAGGGTTCTACGAAATTCGTCGAGAAGATGGACTCAATTGTAATGCGAGCAAGGTCAAGGTGACTTCCTGAGGCCCACCTAGGACAGGATGTCTTTCAACTCACATAACACGAGCCAGCGAAGCAGAATATTTTTGAGCCGAAAGTGATACAAAAAAGCCACGATACAACGTATTTCTCCTTTGGCACAACCTAGGAACTCATAAAGCAATCTTAGCCTGCACTACAGACCACTCTTTCTTCTTCTTCATCGTCTTCTTCTTCGGATGCGGTCCATGCAGCTGACTCCAGCCGTCCAGCACTGCATTTTCGTCTCCATGACGCTGAGGCGCGTTTCAACTTCCTTGGTCGCAGGCCAACACTCAGCGCACTTCATCGCTATCGGCCGGATGAGTCCTCTGTAGATCTTCGACTTCAGATACTCTGGTATCTTCTATCGCAGAGCACGCCAGTCAACAAGCACCACTTGGACCAAGCTGCACTCACGCGTGAATTCAACCACCAGTTTCCCGCCAGACGCTATTGTTGATCCCAGGTACTTAGACACCAAAGTGCGTGCAAGTTTAGTACCGTTAATCCTAATGGAGCCGGACTCGTTTCAGGTCAGCCGTTAGGTACTCGGCCTTCTTGACGTTCAATTTGAGTCCGAACCTCGCCAGACGGTCGCACCAAGCTTGCACCTATCGCACGAATTCACCTTTATCTTCGCAAGCGAGCATTACGCTATAAGCATAAAGCAACGTCCAAGGGACGGCTTCTGAAGATCTCGGGTGAAGGCATCCATGACGACATTAAGAGGAGTGGAGAAAGTGCAGAATCCTGGTGTACCCCGAGAGAGATGGGAAACCCCATCGAGGTCCCAGCTGCAGCATGAACTCGACTCTTTGGATAAGAGTAGAGAATTCGCACCCACTTTATGAGTTCTTCAGGAACTCGTGATGTCGCAAGGCGGACCATATCACTTCACGCGGCACGCGGTCAAAGGCCTTCTCCAAGTCGAGGAAGGCAATATGCACTGGCTTCTGTTTCTCGCGACGCTTCTCTATCAGGAGGCGGGCGCATTTATTTATTTATTTATTCACTACATGGATAACCATGCAAAAGAAAAACAAGGTAAAACTAAACATAAGTTAAAGTAATTCTAAACAGGAAAAAACAGAACAGACAACAAGAATCAACATAATACAGTTGAAAACTACTAAACTGCATCCTGAAGATATCGGTCAAGAAGTCTTTTATACTTCCTTAAGGAATTTGGTATAATGTGTTTTTTAGATAACCTCAAAAATCAGAGCCAGCACGGCAAGTGAAGAATTGAGACCTTACACTGCTTTTTGCTCCAGGAAACTGGATCTTCCACTGACCACCCCTTGTGTTCGATGAAGAAAAGGTATAGAACTCCTGAAGGGGAATACGAGTAAGACCGTTTATCATCTTATATATCGAAATTAAATCATTTCTTCTCCTACGATGTTCAAGGGTATGAAGATTGAAGAATCTGTTTCGTGAAGCCGGTGAGGGGATGGTGTTGTAATCATACCCATGTACTCGTATCCATAGCTTTCTTGTGAAGCTGTTTTGTACAGATTCCAGCCTGGCAATTTCACGCTTATATTTGGGACTAAAAATTGTGGTGCCATATTCTAGAATTGGTCTAACATACGACTTATAGGCAATTAATAAGTGTTGTATTGAATTTGTTCGCAAACATTTGAAGAGGCTGTGCACAATTCGTTCAGCTTTTTTCGATATTATTTCAATATGTTCTTTGAACGAAAGTTGGGTGTCCAAAATAAAGCCCAAATCACGCAGGGAAGTTGTACTACTAATATGCATCTTGTCAAGGTAGTAAGGATATCTACCTACCTGCCGCCCTAGATAAAGTACTTGTGACTTTTGCGGAGATAATGGAAGTTCCCATTTTGACGACCAATCCGTAATTGCATTTATTGCTGATTGAAGAGAAAGATGGTCTTCTCGACGAGCAATATTCTTATAAAATTTTTATATCGTCAGCGAACATTTTACAAGAAACACCAAGCTGATTAACTAGGGACGGAATTTCAGAGGTATATATAGAAAAGAGGATTGGGGACAAAACACCACCCTGAGGGACACCACTTTTAATAGAAAGACGTTCAGAGAATGCGTCATTTACCCTAACTTGAAAAGATCTACCAGATTTAAAGTTTTTTATCCACAGAGTAATTCTATGATGGGACACCTATATCCGTGAGCTTGACAATTAGTTTATCCAAAGGGACCTTGTCGAAAGCCTTCATGAAATCAAAATAAATTACATCCACATCAATTTTTTGTTCTAGAGATTTCGTCCAATCATTAAGCGTAGATAACATCAGTGTTTCCGTAGATTTACCTGAACGGAAGCCATGTTGATCATTAGGGATAAGATTATTGGACTCGAGATATAATACAAGCGCTGTCTTGAGTTTTCTCTCGAAGACCCTAGCAAAAACTGATGTGATGCTAATTGGACGAAAGTTTGATACAAGTTGGTGGGGAGGCTTTTTTGTAATAGGTGTAACAAACGCATGTTTCCAACGGGATGGTACTTCGCCAGTCATATAACTGGCATTAAATATGTGCTCAAGAGGGTAAGCAATCGCGATGGCAATTTTCCTGATAAAGTAGGACGGTACTTCATCCGGAGTAGTAGCATAACTAGGTGGTAGCTTACAAAGTTCATTATAAATCTCCTCCTTATAGAACCAAACCAAACTTTCCATGCTGGAATTATTATTATTAACAGCAAAGAAGTCGATGTTGAAAGGACGTTCTGCAAAGGTCTTTTGAAAATATTTAGCTAGCATGGTAGCCTTTGTTGAGTCATTTAATGCTACGACGCCGGTTTCGTCCTTCAGTGTGTGGATTCGCTCGGTACGTTTCAGTACAGAATTCAACAGTTTATAGAGAGATGATTTGTTGGAGTATCGAGAATTTTTCTCTCAACATACTTGTTGAATTTGTTTAAAAGTCGGTCGAATCTGTTATTGATTTTTTGAAAACGGTGAAGGTTTTCAGAACTTGGGCAATGTTGATATGTCGACCATAGTTTTTCTTTCTGTTCAAAAAGTCTGACTAGGTTGGGAGGAAGTTTATTAAAGTGTACTGGTAACTTTTCGGTAGGTACTAGTTGGTCAATGCATTTATGGAGAATTGAGATAAAGAACTCGTACTTGTCATTCACAGTAACTTGTTCCTCAAGGAGTGTTCTCCAATCTATTGAAAGCAAATACTGACAGATAATGTCTTAGTTTGCTTTATGAAATGCTTTTTGAATTCGATACCTTGGTTTACTCAGTGAATAATCAGTTCTAAATGAAATGCTAGAATGATCGCTGGAACCTATTGGTAGCCCAATAATGATGTCTTCGACAAGTCCCAAACAGCTGCTGAGAACAATATCAAGCAGATGGTTATGTTGAGTGGGCGTCACAATGTTCTGATGAAGATTGCATGATTGGCACATATCAACAAAACATTTTGATGCCATAGAAACTGAAGACGGATAATTTTTAGACCAATCAATATCTGGAAAATTGAAATCGCCGAGAACAAGGCATTGGGTTTTAGAGGAGCAGAGATCACTTAATACCTTGACAAGCATGATTGTGCTGTTTAGAGATGCAGAAGGAACCCTATAAACAGCAACAAGTCTCAAGGTTGTATCAGCTAAACTCAAATCGCAGCACAGTATTTCAAAGCTGTCAGCTACCGATTCGCACCATACAGTCTCATAGTGGATGCCAGACCTAACGAGAGTGAGTACACCACCACCTCTCTTGAGAGTCCTGTCGCATCTTATGTGGCAAAACTGGCCACACAAATCATTGAGAATTATGGCTGAATTTATGGAATCTTGTAGCCACGTTTCTGTGATGACAATAATGTCTGAGTTTAATTTCCTGATGGTGAACTTTAACGGTAGTATGTTTTTCTGAATAGATCGCATGTTGCAATAAAGGAAACTTAGGTCTTTGACCAATATCCGAGGAGAGTTTAGCAGTTTCCCGTTGAAATATCCAGCTGAGTAGGCTGGTTGTTAGTGACGGTCACACCCAGAGATGCTCTTCGGGCTAACCTAGCTTCCCGATTGCGCTCCCTTTCCTCTTTTGTTAAGGAGGGACGTATATAGACACCCCTACAGGAAAAAGAGCGCAACCAGGAAGCTCTCCTAAGCACCAAAGATTGGTAGAATGTGTTAGGAAGTACAACTTTTAAAAGACGTGGACGGCCTTCTTGAGGCTTTCCAAGTCGATAAGTTAGTTGCGGAACACATTCTACATTTAGATGATCAAGAACATTTCTCACAGAATTAAAATCGTGGATGGCTCGTTCTGTAGATCTAGAATCAATAGACTCAGTGATGCCAGATATGACGACGGAACGGAGTCTTTCTTTTCATCGACGGCCGACAAATTGCTAGCAGCAAAAGAATCACGTGGGGGGAACTGAGCCGCACTGCTCACTCTTCCAGCTTCAGCTAAGGCGGCCTTTAAAGCATCATTCTCTTCACGCAGATTAGCCACCTGTTCCTGCAGCTCTTGATTTTTGGTTAATAACAGATTGAGCTGCTGCTGAACAGTAAGCATATGGTTGAAGAGAATTTTAACAAAGGCAGGAGTCTTCTTATCTGCTCGGAGTTGTTCAAGCGCGAGCGCCACTTCATCTGCTCCATGTACAGCAACCGGATCTTCACCAGTCATCGTAATTTTGCTCGTTTTCTGCGATTGAGAGGACTTCGACGGCGACATGGTTGAACAACAATGTTGCGAAATGGCAATCGATTAGAGATCGTTGAGTGCAACAAACAGACAGACAGAAGACACAGGAAATACCTGACAAGGTGGCTTTAGAAGTAGATTTCACTGGACAGAACCCGCCACAAGGTTCTTCAATATATGTAGTAAGCGGATGTCAGCGAAATCGAGGCTGGAAGTAACTGCGGTGGAGAGTAGGAGCGAGCTGAGTTGAACGACCGCACGACAATACCGCAAGCACCGGAATGAGGAATTTATGGCATCAATGGTGTCACAGCCAGCTACAAAGCCGCACTGATTGCTGAAAAGCTGGACAATGTCACGAATTCGTCCGTCGACAATTCGCTCAAAAATCTTCATGCTGTGTGAAAGCAAGCGAATCGGACCGTAATTGGAGAAGTCTGCAGGACCGCCCTTCCTGTTCCAAATCGGAATCGTCGTGCTTTGGCGCCAACACTCAGGCACCTTCTTTTCCACCACAACCTGATTAAAGAACTTCGCCAACCATTCATCAGAGTACCAGTACTTGGACTTCCATAAATCAGCTGCCACGTCGTCGGGCCCAGTCGCTTTGCCTGGCCTCATCTTCTTCAAAGCCGCTTCGGTCTCCTCCACGGTGATCTTCGGGATAGGGCAGTAGACTGGAGCCGTTGAAGGGACGGCTAGATGAAGAAATTCTACTGTAGAGATTTCCTCAAAGTAGTCGCGCCATCGCTTCAATGCCTTCTTGCGGTCCGTAAGAAGATAGCCATTCTCATCATTGATGCCGGAAAACTTCTCAATATCCTCGGACTGCCGATGGCGAAACTTTGCAAGTCGGTACAAATACCGCTCACCATAGCGCGGCTCGAGCTTGACATTTCCATCATGAGTGGCTTTTGCAACAGCCACGGCCTTCTTTGCAGCTTTCTTCGCTTCTTGGTACTTCTGCCAGTTATCGGCTGTCCTTTCGCCAAGAAACACGTAATAGAGCGTCTTCTTCTCTCGAACCTTCGCTTCCACGTCATTTGTCCACAGCCATGTCTGCTTGTCGACCTTCCGTCGTCCAGGCTTCGTAAAGCAGAGCTCCAACTGTGCGGCTTGACGAATCGCGTCGGTGGCCTTCTTCCAAGTTTCGGCGACTGTCGCAAACGCACGCGAGAAACCACAGCTGCTGTCTTCTCTCTCATTCGCCACCACTTGATTCTTGGTGCACCGCATCTCTTGACCTGTTTCAGCCTCGGAGGCGCGATCTTCAAAGTGCAGCGGTCCATGCTGTGGGGCGACCCTCTCATACGGCACGATCTTCTCGTCTGTGACGAGTTTTCGTCACGATCCTTCACAAGGACAAAGTCTGAGTCCTGGTGCTCTCGCTATAGAACAAGTTGAGGTGGGAATCGCGTTTACGAAATACGGTATTTAGTATGGTGAGGTTATGCGATCTCGCATACTCAAGGAAACGCTTACCATCTGCGTTACGCGACCCGTAACCGAATCCACCGTGACAGCTGTACCGTCTTTCGCAGCGCCGACGTGCCCATCAAGGTAACCAGCAGCTACGATGACATCTTTCGACGGTACCTCTGCTTTCTTCTCAACAAGCAGGCTCGAAAACTCATCCTTGGCTTGATTGGAGCAGCCAGTCTGTGGAGCATACGCAGAGAAGAAGTGATAGAGTCGCTTCTTAGGGGCGACAACGATCTTCATCAATCGGTCGTTAAAACGCTCGACGCTTATAATCGAGTCGCGAAATCGTTCGGAGACGATTACCCCGACACCACTGGCGGTCCTGGGACTTCCACATAGAACGGCCCTTAAGCCACGTCTACTACGTCACTACAGGCCACTCTTTGATCCCAATAAATCTTTCAGTGGTCTCAAATCCGATGAGAAGCTTGCTCAGGAGACAAGAAACGTCCAACGCCACGATAGTGCCCTACTGCACGTGGCGTAATCGACTCTCATTAAACGAAATCAAATGAACGTGTAAAATTTTGTTGTTCTATCGTTGTGCGCAAACTTTGCCAAAATTGAATGCCAAGTAAATAACTGTTTCCAGAACCTCATGTAACGATATAAGTTGAAAAATTCCGTGAATGCCGGCTATTGACGCATAAGAAGGAAACTAAACGACTATGAGTCTTATCCGCAACGACCTGCATATTATAAGTTTTTATATGAGCACGCTTGTCTCCAACCGAAGATGTTTGAATTGGAATGTGTGGGCCAAAATCTGATAATACAGAGTATTCTGAAAAATGTAAGCACCATTCTAAAGCTGATAACATAACTTTGCTGCAAGTAACGCTTCGCAAGGATTATAAGAACCTATATAAAAGCGCAAAAAATATAATAGCTTTTTGACATATGATCGGAGGGGATCGCGTCCCGCACTCGTCTATATTCTTTCATTTTACACTCGATTGTTTTTGTTTCGCTTTAATTCTTATCATAATTTTTCCCAGAGTAGTCCTGTTAATTAATTTGTGCTTAATTGAAAGTAAAAAATTTAGAAACATCACAGCTTGGGGCAAAATGCAGGTATTTCAGAAAAGCAGGTACTGTTTTAAAGGTTTTAACATTATTACTGATAATGAAGGTTTGAGGACGTTTGAGATTTAAAGGAAAGACAGTATGATGAAATTCCTGTGACGTGCAAATGGTGAAGATTAAGCTTGCGTTCGTCTGAAACCCTACATTTCAGACTCGACTGATTGCTGATAAGCCCGCATGCACGATTCGGTTTTACGGCAAACTGGTCAGGCGTTGTTTAATTACATAAACTCTACAAGGTATATAATAACGTCTTCCACGCTAAAAATTTCCACAAGTTCTACTGCACTGCCGAGATCTAAACGTCAAAAGAAGCACGGCACAGGCTACTATGGTCATTTAATAATAATATTGTAACAAGCCGGCGCGTCTGGCGCAGTCGGAGGAGGCGCCGGCTGTCGCGTGCACCCGATATCAGGTTCCTGGTTTAGATTTTCCGCCCAGGCCAACCATGCCTTCCACCTCTTTGGGGTCGGTGAATTGGTACCGGACTTGTCTGGGAAGGACAGATCGCTGACGTGTTCATCGGCTGGTCACCGCAAGTCATTGTATGGCCATATACGCATTCAAATCGCCCCCACATCCTGTAGAAGTCGAGTGCGTGGCGCATCCCAAAAGGGATTGAGTAACGCCACCCTTTATTCTTTATCCTCATTGTAACAAGCACTCAGTACATGCACTACCAATCGAGTCTGAAATATAAATCTTTAGGCGGGTGCATATTGTAATCTGTACCATTTTCAGAGAAGCACAGCATTTTCAGAGGATGCTTTTTATAAATACCAAACCTCTTCAAAAAAATTCTCCAACGGCAACATTAGAAACTTCAAAACAATACGTACACTTTTTAAGATCTCCTTTTATTTGCCGCAGTCTGTGCAATCTGTAGTGCGTTTTTAAGTTTTAAATTAAAAAAAGGCACAAATCAATCGATATGGAACTTTAAGGAGAAATTACGACAAGCGTTTGAGCGAAACACAATCAGCCGAGAGTAAAATGCAGGATATTCTCTGGAAGTGTATTGATGTGTGATGCATTCCGCAAAAAGACTGGTCAATGTCTGCCCCTGTCGTTTCCCGTTATAGTTTTCAAATCATCATAATAAATGCTTGAAATACGAACTACGCGTGAACTTGAGCATGGATATGCTTAAGATAGTCTTATATATTTCTACGAGTATCTTCTTTTTCGGCTCTTAACGTTCTTTACATTTCTTAGAAAAAGTTCAATGCTACGACAGTTGCCAAAATATAGCCAGATGGTGAATAATAAAGTAGTAAGATTCCCAGTTTCAATGCGGTTGAACGCTCATTTTACTGTTGCCTTTGCTTTTTCAATGTTTTTGCTGACGTTGTAGAGCACCTTCGAGTGCATTTAAATAAATAAGCAGATGCGTTGAAATAGGGCTGTTGACTACTTATGTACACTTACTACTTACACAACATTCATCTAAATCATGAATTATCCATCATCCTAATGGTGACACAATCTTTTTCTTCTTCTGGTCGCTTAGTTGCTCATAGTCTCTGAACCCACTTTCCAACGCATAATTTACTGATGTCGGCAACTACTTTCTATTATGAACCGTGTCCCACTTTCGCTTGGCCATGGTTTTGCATCGTTGTGTTCGTTTCTACGATAATGGCTAACTGAGCTGTGGACCTCATTTTGCATCGTCCTTATATTTTGTTCCACCAAGGCATTGGAGTTATAACTTTCCTTATAATTTGAGGAGCGCCTCGGTATCCTCATAAAGTTTACAATTATAGCTAAATAGTTTCGTGTCTTCTTCGTTTATATGTTTTGTGGTGTTCAAGTTTTTTGTGTTGTTCATTGCGTGTTACTATAATTGTTTACACGTTCGATTAAATAAATATAAAATAACAGGGTCCTTTACCTAATTTCCTACCTACACGAGGAGGCATGCATTTCTACCTCGCCCAATTTCATCTCTTAGCTAACAGTTTCATGATAATCTTGCTAGCCTTTTTACAATGAAGATAAACTAGACGTGTCGTTCAAAAAAGTGTTCTTTGCACATATTCATTCCTTTCCTTGCGTAGTAAACGAAGTCCTAGTGCCTAAGGATATTTTTACCTACAGTTTAACTGTATCCTTTTTCTATTCTGATTTTGTGTCCTATGCTGTTAAGCACTCTTCCGAACCCTGAAAACGCTTTTACATATAATTATTAGTCCGCTCATGGTTGCAAGAGGGGATGCAAAATTATATTATTATTATTATTATTATTATTATTATTATTATTATTATTATTATTATTAGGTTGTAACGAAATAAATGGCACTGAACCACTGTAAATTTATACAGTTAATATCTCGGCTTGTAGGCAAGTTTGTTAATCGAAATAAAAACTTTCTGATTCTACACATCTTTGCCAACGTGACACAAGCTTTTTATCCCAGTAGCATAAAAATCAAAAGTTCTGGAATTGACGAAATCTTCGAAGGCACTTTCGGCATCCTGTTGGTATTTGAATATTTTCCCTACCAATAAGTCGCCAAGTTGCTTGAAGAAATGGTAGTCTGTTGGGGAGAGGTCGGGAGAAAACGGAGGATGTGGTACAGTTTCAATGCTCAGCTCATTCAATTTCTGCAACGTCATTCGTGCTACATGGGGGCGAGCATTGTCGTGCAGAAGGAGAACTCGCCTTCGGTTTACCAAGGCCGGCCGGATATCCTTCAACTTTTTCTCGTTTCTTCAATTTCAATGCAGTACTTCTCTACCGTGATGGATTCACCGGGAGGGAGGAAGCTGTGGTGAATAATTCCCAGCGAACACCACCATACTGTCACCATTACTTTCTTTTGGTGCAATTCCGGCTTCGCAAAAACCTTGGGGCTCTCATCGCTGTCCACCCACTGTGCCGATCGTCGCCTGTTGTCGTACATTATCCATTTCTCGTCACAGGTTACGATGCGATCAAGGAATGGGTCCGTTTCGTTCCGTAGAAGCAGTGCGGACGAGATCTCATATCGTCGGTTTCTTTGCTCCTCAGACAGCTCGTGAGGCACCCATCTTTCCAGCTTTTTGTTCTTTCCAATTTCCTTCAGATGCCGGGCAGCTGTGTTGTGACTGACGCCAAGAACCTTCGCTATCTCCCTGGTACCTTTGTGTGGACCCTCCTCTACCACATCTCTCAGCTTGTCCTCATCAACATCACTATGCCTCCCACGACCTTCATGTTCTTCCAAGCTCTCATCTCCATTCCGGAACTTCTGATACCAACGATACGCCGTCCGAATTGTGTGGAACATCCTTTACCGAATGCGGCGTTGATCTTCTCGTTCGCCTCCTTAGCTGTAGTGCCCAGCTTGAATTCATACAAGTAAATGCCTCGGATTACCCTTTTGTCCATCTGCAAAAAAAGTCAATAAAACTCTAAAGCTTTCTCACTTTTACATAAAAAATTTGGTACTCAGCGGTAGAGCAAAGTTTACGCTTCTAAATGATATGCCACATGTTACGGTTTGTTCTTGATCAAATGCGTAAAAACGCGCCAAAAAATGGCGCGAGCCAATGCCATTTAATTCGTTACAACCTATTATTATTATTATTATTATTATTATTATTATTATTATTATTATTTATTACATGGTTAAAATCCGTGTGAAGAACAATGTAATTAGAAACGGTATAGAATGATATCCATATGACATTGACTAACGATCCAGACCAAAGTATTATAGAATCGTTAGAAAGTACATGCGATAACAAGCACCCAGAGAATGAAGAATAGAAGGGAGAACAAACCAAAGGGGTTACTCCATAGATCTCGTTGCGTCCTAGAATTAATTATGGATCGACTTGCACTCGCATTAAATGGTTTCAACTTGTATGAAATAACTGTGCTTTTGCCAAGTTTCATTTAATTCGAGCCTGCTCTATTAACAAAAAAATTATGTCGAATCGGGGCTTTTGCAGTACTTAATGTCCACCTTGGATTAAGGATGGTCCCACCAAGAGAAGAAGAAGTCGCGTTTATCAAGTCCACAGAAACCATGGAGAACTTTGTGGACCATTACGAGGTCGTATATTTTTCTTCTGTATGAAAGTGTCTGTAGTCCAAGTTGGTTGCTTCTTACTTCACTGTTGGGAGTAGCATGGTAATCCAAGAAATATTTCCTGATAAATAGGTTTCTAGTAAAGCTATTTTGGTCTTTTTCAAGTCCAAGTACATTTTTCTTCTTAACTGAGTGAAAAATTGTTGTTCCATACCCAAGTATTGGCCTAACGTAAGTCGTATAGGCTTTTTGTTGGGGGTTGTGTTTAGGATGACAGAGGGGTTTTTTGTGGAAAGACTTCTAACGACATTGTGTACTAAAGCCATCGACTTATTTGCAGTTTGTTGGGCGCCCGAAGTCAAAGAGGAGAAACTCAAGATCGCTTGATCAGTGCTAGTAATAACCATAATAACAGTCATGCTCTGCTATTCGACCATATTGGTCCCTTGTTGCTCAACTCGTCGCTATTCCCGGACGATAAACAATGAACAGGAATCAGTGCAAATTCAAATGCCCTTCGTATTCGATTCCTCATTCCGACCGGATTATCAAGGTGATGATAGAGATACAATGGGAAGAGGTCTCGTGATGATGGGGAGACGATGGAGAGAAGCGTTTCTCGATTCGGACCGGGTTTCACGGTTCACTAGCCGACCGACTGACAGCTCATGCTGTGTCGGCCTTCGACCAGAGACGAGGTCTCAACAACGACCTCGACGCAGTTCGCTGAACTTAACTCCCACCAGAGGCGGCTTAGAAGGAGTCCCCTATAAAACTCGACCCCCTTCCGTCGCTCGCTTCACTCACCGTCCACCACCGACCTAAAGGTCTCCTCAGTTAGGCATTCTTCTCCCGTTGTGTCCTCTTCCCCATTCCCACTGCCGCCTTTCCCTTGTCGGAGCGGTGGCTGACCTCTGCGATATGAGATAGCGATGCCGTTTCCTCCAGTCACCACCGGTATGAGAATATATAGATCTTTCCTGAAAATCTGTCCTTCTCTCGTACCATTTGCCATCATTTTTTCTGCTTTATTCTTTCAATGAGAATATGTTTCTCCACACTGACCCCACACTTCTTTCACATGTTAGCTGCAAAAAACGTTGCAAAGCCCTACTTCAATGTAGGTAACGTAGGTATTTTCACATATCTTTTTATGCTTGAAATACCTGAAAGCAACCTATCTGTTTTTACCCATCTAGAATAGAAGACAGAGAAGTACAAAATAGTTTGAGAAAAGCCTTAAAGAATAGTGAATGTCTACATCATGCTCATCTGCCTAGATTAACGTGGATAGTTCTTCGAACCAACTTTGTTTTGTCCTTTTAACCTTGTTTGTTTGGTGCAGTAGATCTCCTCTTTCGTTCTGGTTTTACGAATTCTTCAGTATAGTGTTCTAATAAGATTCAGTAAGCGGAAAAAAGTTATCTAGGAAACGGTAGTCCAATTAAGTTTTAAATGGAGAATGTTATGAATATTTGCAGAGAATTCTAATACGAGCAGGGGATAGAGAATCATGTTCGATTGAAGGCGTTTCTTCATTTTGGCTCTAGTATCAGTTCCCATGATAAAATCTACTTACCGAACTTCTCAAAAAATATTAGAAGCTCATCACTTTGGCACCATTCCAACCCAAGTTTCATGTTTTTGTTTGCCTTACGGAATCTAGATTTATTTCAGATTCTATTCTCGCTTTACAGAGAGCTTCTTTTCGCAATATATTTTAATCATCCTGGGCAGTTGTTCGTGCACTTCCCATTATGTAGCCCATTCCGAACATTTAACATATTATCGGTCGCCTCCTTTCGTCACTCCCGAAATCTGAGCCAGCTTTGTACCTCATTAGTTGCTCTGATTCCAGCATTCGTTTCAGAAAATGCTTTACAAACTGCTGATTGCAATGGTGCTGGTATTGGGCCTCGTCTACGACACAGAAGCACAGTGGGGAGGATACGGTAAGGAGGCAACGATTTCCCCCTTTTTAAGGCCGCTGTTCTGGTTGCTATTGACTCACATTTCAGGATATGGCATGGGCTTGCCCTACGGTGGCATGTACGGCATGTACAGACCATGGAGACGACCGTTCGGTATGATGGGCTACGGTATGGGAATGTATCCTGGAATGGGAATGGGAATGCCGTATGGTGGCATGATGTACGGCAAGTAGAACGGACTACTCAAAGCGACCGAAGTATTATCATGTGTACATAACGATTTTATAATAAAGCTATACTGTAAATGTACTGCTAACAGAGCATCTCCCATATCTACAGAATTGGATCTGGAGCTGAACAAAACTGATGACCATTCTAATCATTTCTCGTCAAATTGTGCTTTTTTCAAATCTAATTGGACACGGTTCTATGCGAGCATAACGCTTCTGAAACTAAACAGAACATTGTGCAAATTAAGGTATGCTTCTTCCAAAATAAAATAAAGACTTCCTGAAAAGGTCAGAATATTTGT
>CANDYH010001263.1:0-19501 GCA_947396885.1 Heligmosomoides polygyrus polygyrus | reverse complement strand
CTTGACCACTCATGAAAATGCGAGATCATAATCATGATGATCACATGAAACGTTTAGCAGATTTGTGACTAGCGCCTCAATTAGCCTACAAGACGAAGTATGGGCAAAAATTGCTTTCGATTCCAGAGTTGTGGGAGTACAGGTTCTCTACACCTTCATTAGCAGAAAGTGGTGGGGGATATAGGAAGCATCGTTGTTAAATCGTTTCAAACGTGTTAAAATAACGATATAACGTCAGCATGGTAAAGGGGTGCACACAAGATTCTGGGCATTAAATTTATTTGACGATTTGTTAACGGAAAATTTTTGTTAAATTTCCGGTAAATCGTTAAATTTTGTTAAAACATGCAATTGCTGCGAATCATTATTTCAAGTGAAAAAGAAGTCAGGAAAATCGCTGCATTTTTTTACTTTGACAGGTGAACATCTAAAGTACAACGAACGCAATGTGTTATAACAAACTTCAATCTAACAAACAATTCACTCCTTAAAATCGTTGGTTCCCTGAGCTTCATGGGTGTAAATTCAACTTAGTAATTGTGAAGCTTGACTTGGTCAATTATCTATTGACAACGTTTTGGGCTTTAAGCCCTTCTTCAGTTCTAAAAACAGTAACATTGCACATTTACAACAACACTATACACACAATTGGTGAAATTTATAGGCAGACCTAGGAATCACAGGGAGAAGGAGTGACCAGGGATGTTCAGTGGTGCGTTTGGTCTCAAATGAAGCGCAATGGTCTTTGGGGAACTTAGTGGGTAGTGAACGCTCTCTCATACTTCCACGTCGCCATCATTGTCAGCTGTTCAGACCGCGTACCCTTTATAGGATGATAAGCTTCATTGCATTCCTCATTTCCTCTCTCCGATTTATGGGTGGTTTCCAGTGCTTTATCTCCATCGCTTTCTTGATCTTCCTTTCCACAGGATCTTTCAGATTCCTGTGAAGAATCGAAACTCCCAGTTGCGGCAACGGATCACATATGAGCTTTAGGGTGCGATGTTTCGAGAATGAATTGTCTGGGTAGCTTAGAGGGCTACGCAGAGCTCTCAGATGTTCATTCATTCTCTTTCCTAGGAGTCTTTCTGTCCGCCAAAGTAGAATTCTTTGCAGACCACTTTCTAAACCACACCACTAATGTTGCACATTTTGTGTTCTCACTCACTGATCAAACAATCTGTACTTTGTAGAATGGAGCTATCCCTGAGCCTCATATGTAATTCGATTTAATTTGCACAATTGAGATTCCAGTATTCTTTATCGGCGAGCTTTCGCTGCATAACAGCTTCCTCAGGCCTTTAATAACATTACACATAGTGATACCATCATCAAACTATACAATAATAATGGAAAAACACTAACCAAATAGGCCTCGCTAACAGAGCCTCACCACAGCGATGCTCGTTACAAATACATTACAATGTTACTGTAAACAACGTTGCCACTGATCTTCTTAATCACCACATGATAAGCCTCAGCGCCTCGGTCTGTTCGTCCCTATTGATGATTTCGGAGTTTAGCCTCTTTGTTGCAAGGGCTTCGAGCAGCTTCCTTTCTAGCGGGGTTATCACTGAGCGGTGTAATACGTTAAATTTGATTGCAGGGGGGGGGGGGGGCTTCATGAGTGCGGTGGAGGGTGCGGTGTCGCGAAAAGCTGTTCGTAGGGTAAGAAGCGGGGTTTCGCAACGCTCGCACTTGCTCGTCCAGGCGTCTGTATACCGGCCGCATCATTTCTCCTATATAGTTCTGACCATAGCCTTCGCATGTGACCTGATACACAGGGCCACGTAGTTGACAGATTTTATTGGTCGTACAATACGAGCAGTTGTTTCGGCCACATTTCTTTTCATAGATTCTTGATGCAGTTATTGAAACCACAGCAGAGCGCCTATGTGAATTTTCTCGGTGGTGGCGCGACAGGGTACTTTAGTACATTAATCTTTCACAAATTATGAAGTGAGCATTTGAATAATTTTGCATAATAAATTGTGGACAATCGAAATATTTAGATCTAAAGGCACCGAGCTACTCGTTCGAAGCTCCTCAAGATGTTTGTTCGCAGAATCTCGAGTGTATAGCATGATTGTTGTGAGGTCGGAACGAAAGTTGACGCCATTTTTGTGCTGTTTGCATTTTCTTTTAAATTCTTTCACACACGATTTTTTCATGGCGAGGGTACAGCTACATGGAAATAACAAGCGGTTTTAAACCCAGTAGGATTAAACCCACTGGATACGCGATATGCTTCATCTGACTGTCTGCCACTTTTTATTACAGTGGAATCCCTCAATTTCGTTTAAAGGTGCTTTATTGGATCGATATGCCTGAATTTCGCCGAAGCCTGGGTCCATATTGAATTGGAATAATCTGATACTCAGCACTGGCTCCCAAACTCTTGCGTCTGGAGATATAATAATAAACGTGAGGAACTGTTCTTGCGCGCAAAATGTTAGGAATTCGGTTTACGCTCAAATCAACTGAGCCAAATCCTCCTTTCGTTCGGGATAGCTGATCTGTTTTCAGAATACAGTGGCCTGCTTCTTTGGGAGATGAAGAAAGCACAGAATTGATCATCGGCTCTACACCTCTCCACTGCTGCATTGACCGAATCTTGCGCCACGTGCCTGTATGATGTTACAAGATGGTATCACTATGTGTAATGTTACTAAAGGCCTGAGGAAGCTGTTATGCAGCGAAAGCTCGCCGATAAAGAATACTGGAATCTCAATTGCGCCAATTACATCGAATTACATATGAGGCTCAGGGATAGCTCCATTATGCAGTTTCTCAGAATCTAGCAAGAAGAACATGGAATCAGCTAGACTACATTTCCTATCCTTATCAAGTACATTGCATTTCACCAAGCATGTAGTGTATGACGAATCTATTGCATTTTTACTTCAGTGCAGGGTTAGAAGGGTGTTGCCAAACTTCATCCAGAACTCTCTGTCGAACATACCTTTTACCCATAACAGAGATGTCTCCACCCTCCTCTCCTCCCTGAGACATGCGCTGTTAAACGCCTGCATTGCTGAACGCCGTCAGCGAAGAGGACAATGCATTCGCGGCATAACTACAACTAAAGAATCTCTCCGAAGTCTAATTAATCCAATTGTATGGCGAACGATCTCCGACAAAAATCAGACGCTATGCTCAAGGATAAAAGACCACTAACGAAGAAAGCTACAAGGAAAACTCGCATATTCATGTTCCCGTGCGTCGTCTCAAAATCAGCACTTTATCAAGCCAAATGCGACACCACCAAAGCGTTGCGCAATTATTGGTACGGATAAAGTTGACGAGGAAATGACACCTGCATTCAATTTGGGACCATCATTTGCTGTTGCCACTGCTGTGAATCAAGAGGTTATGGATTCAGTAATGTGCGGCTTCTAAAGTTTGCCCATCAAATTCGTTGGCGAAAAAAATTCGCACCCACCTGTTTTGGATAGAATGTCATCTTTCATTGCGTCGATACCGTTTCCGCAAATGTCGGTGTTAGCGCGGAAACCACCACCTACACTGGAGCCTGCGCTGACGACACTTCAACTGAATCTGATGAGATCATACTCCAGTCAAACCTCGTCAAAATTTGGAGAGAATCTAACTGAAACTGAAAGGCGCGGCTTGAAAAAGCTGCATGCGTTACGAAAGGAGCTTCGATTCAGTGTTAGCGACAAAGGTGTGACTTCGTTGTGATGACACAAACGATGGACAAAGATCTTGCACATCGATGTCTTTCCGAAGAAGCAGCTTATGGAAGATCCTCTTCGCAAGATTTTTGAGAAAATATGCGAAAAACTGCGGAACACCATTATACGAACGCTGGGCAGAGCAATGAACACGAAGACAGTTAAACGTTTCAGACTGGAATGTCCGGTTGTACCAACGTACTACGCGCTGGTTAAAACACACAAAATACCAGAAGGACTTGATCTGCGTCACGTTACTTTGGAAGCAATCAGAACACGACCAATCATTTCCTCGTGTGAAGGACCATCAGACAGGATTAGCTGGTTTCTCGTGAAGCTGCTTTGACCGCTGCTTCATCAGCTGCGCACATAGCCAATGTGGAAGAGTTTATTACAGCCCTAAACAGGCGCGAGATTCCGAGTGATGCGTGCTACGCAAGCTTCGATGCAGTTTCTTTGTACACCAATGTTAACAACACTGAGTCCATTAATGCTGTGTTAGAACTTCTTCGTCGATATCATGAAAAAATTCACATTTCGGAACGACTGAGGAAGACATACAGGCACTGCTCGAGACCGTTCTGGAGTCCAACATCTTCCAGTTCGACGGTGTATTCTATGCACAGAAACGCGGCCTTGCTATGGGCTTGAGGATTGCTTCATTGTTAGCTATCGTCTATTTATACCGTACCGAGAGAAGGTCTCTGACGCATGGAATTGTATTCTACAAGCGTTACATAGACGATGTTTTTGTTATTGGCTCCACCGCTCTTGACCTGGACACGACACTTGATAATCTCAACTCTTGCGACCCTAATATCCAGTTCACGGTAGAGTCTTCCGATGAAAATGGTTTGCTCCCGTTCCTTAATAACAAGGTTCGCATCTGATATGGCCGCAGGGAATTCGTTTGGTACAAGAAACCTGCTTCCCAGAGTGTTTTGCTCCACTCTCGAAGTTCACATCCCTTGTACATGAAAGTGAATGTGATAAGAAACCATATCGCCACGAAGGATAAAACGTGTACTGAAGAATCTATGGAAGCAAAGGCGAACATTTCGAGAATACCGGAAGAAAATGGCTACACCACAGCCACAGCAGAAGCCAGGACCTGGCGACCACATTTCATCCCGGGGGCGTACCGTTGGTCTTACCGTATGTTAGCGAGCGAATTGCCACGGACGTCAACCGAGTTGTGAAAGCGTCAGGACTTCCAGTTAAACTCGTTTTCCGACCACCGCCAAATCTGAAGAGCCAGCTTACTGCATCAAGAATCTATGAAAAGAAATGTGGCCGAAACAACTGCTCGTATTGTACAACCAATAAAATCTGTCAACTACGTGGCACTGTGTATCAGGTCACATGCGAAGGCTGTGGTCAGAACTATATAGGAGAAATGATGCGGCCGGTTTACAGACGCCTGGGCGAGCATGTGCGAGCGTTGCGAAACCCCGCTTCTTACCCTACGAACAGCTTTTCGCGACACCGCACCCTCCACCACACTCATGAAGCCCCTCCCCCCTGCAATCAAATTTAACGTATTACTCCGCTCAGTGATAACCCCGCTAGAAAGGAAGCTGCTCGAAGCCCTTGCAACAAAGAGGCTAAACCCCGAAATCATCAATAGGGACGAGCAGACCGAGGCGCTGAGGCTTATCATGTAGTGATTAAGAAGATCAGTGGCAACGTTGTTTACAGTAACTTTATTTGTGAGGAGCATCGCTGTCAATTGTGCCAATTACATCGAATCTGTACTTTCACAGTGATTCTCATATAGACGCGAAGCTGTAAGTAGTCGTCGTAAGGATGGAGGTTGTAGGAAAGTAAGGCTTATAGGGAGCCCCGACCGTTTTATGATGCGATTCACGTCCAAATCGAAGGAATCCGTGATGAAAGTAATTAGAGAAGAGCCGCCAGGTGATCGTCGAGCTTTCCAACAACGACATTCCCTTGAGCCGTATCCGTTTTGTCGCAGAATTTCTCCTACTTCATCGTCGACTTCTCTTGGGTTCGTAGATGTTAGCGCAGTAGATGTGGCTATCATATGATGAACAATATTCTGTTTCATGTACCTAGAATGGTCACTTCTTACATGCACAAGAATGTTTATGAGAAGCCGCTTTCCTATACCACATTATATCTACTTAACCCTTTAATATTCTTACTTTCGTATTCAGAAACGGGAGAAATCAATCTGGCCCTGGGGCTTCTGATGTTAGCTTGATCGTTGGAAACGCTGAATTCAGCCGTCCAAGTGTCTGCCGTAGTGTTGTCTACGATTTTCTCGCAACGAATATGTCATCGATATATCGCTCGAAGTATAACACTCGTGTAGACAAGGCCGGCCGCTCAAGACAATCCATAGACATAATCGCGACCAGCGGTGCCAACTTGCTTTCCATTGCAAGACCTCGCGTTTGCTTACATTTCGGAACCGGAATGTGCTTACTTCGACCACGCAACCCCTCCACATCTTCTCTGTTTAACCCGAAAAGTTGAAGGTTTTGGTGATGCAACCGTAACAGCTGCAAGCAGGCCTCCTGCAGCAGGAATCGTAACAACTCTTCGAGTATCATGTACAGGGCAACCACGTCAAAGCTCTCATAATCCAGTCGTTGTTCATCACGAAAGTCGCACTGCCTAGTTGTTCGAGAAAATGCTGTACGCTTCGTAGGTGAGCTGGAACGTACGAGATCAAATGCGCTGGTAGGTGTTGCAGAAACTAGCTAATTTGGTCAGTTGATCCACAGCAGGATGACACGGTGGGCCTTGTTTTTGTTATCTAATTGAGTCTCGTTCCCTTCTCTTGCCAACTTGTGGGTTTTCACTAGCTGGTAGTAATTCAGCACGTTTCGTCCTTCGTTAACAGCTGAGGAAGTATAAATTTCTCTAGCCTCGTGCCTAAGACCTGTTTTTTGTGTTTTTAAACCTAATGAGGGGCTTAGAGCCCGAAACGTTGTCAGTAAAGACTTGACCAAGTCAAGCTTCACTAACACAAGGTCGAAACAATTCACTACGAACAGAGAATGGACAGCAAGATAAACCAGCTTTCGGCAGCGAATTAGAATTCAGATTGGGTCAGACAAACTCCGGATTCCCTTCTCCTTCCCAGTTCTCTGCAATACCGTTTTGTGTGACTGCTCTTTGAGTACAATACCACTCCTGTTTTTGGTTTTTAGGCGGAATAAACGCAAAAAAAAACGTCGTTTCGCAGTTTTTCCATAAATGCCTCCAAACTTGTCTATTCAAAAGCTAAATATTACCCTTCGAATGCAATCTGAGTGGTCCATTCATTAATGTAAGTAACATCAGTGGCTTAAGAAAAGAACAGATTCGGTGAGATCTAAAACCTGGGCTCTTTCGGTGCAATTATCTCGAGCGATAGACGGAGGCCACCGCCATCCAGGTTTTAGGACTCACCGAATCTGCTATTTTCTTAAGCCACTGTATGTTGCCTACATTACTCAACAGACCACACATATTGGACTTGGATGGTAACATTTTTTTGAATAGGCCACTTTGAAGAACGCTATGGAAAAACGGCGTTTTTTTGCGTTTATTCCGTCCAAAAAACCAAAAGGCAAGAGCAGTAGTGTATGTATAATCTCGATATGGGCAGCTAAGTACCGAAAGAACGACGCAAGTAAGGTCGGGAGGTCACCTTGTACTTAGTGGGCGTTCTCTTTGGCAAGAAGGTGGCAAGAAGGCACATTTATGTTCAGTTACTCAGAAATGGCCTAGGTCATTTCGTCATTGGGTTAGAACACAGCGGTGCTATATAAAACTCATTTTCGTGCTACACAAAACGTTGTTAAGGGCTGTCCTACAAGATGACCCCTCCGAACCTATCCGCACCAAAGGAACTAATAAGAATACAACTAAAAGTCAGCAACGTTCAGGTAAAGTGTTATTAACGTTCTCGCAAATCATTTAAGTTACGCCCAGAGGCCAACACGTCTCCGTCTTATCTGTACCAGGTGGTGAGTAAGGGCATTTTGGTATAAGCATCGCCAAATAAAAATAGGCAGGTTTTACGAGGGATCAGACCTGTATTTCACTGGATTCGCTGTCGTGCTTGGCGAATCCGCGAAAAACTTCTCAATTCATGACTTCTAAAAATTCAAATGCGTCATTGGAATTATGCAAAATAGCATAGAAAGAACAATAAACACTGATTCACGCGCTGTGCCTGACGTCACCAGAACAATCCCATAGGTCAAACCGTAACAGAACGGCATTTGTGCGCAACATCCTCTCGCCATTTATGGCTCCTTTTTCCTTTCCCTTTTCTCGCTGATTTCAGTAGCTTTACAAGAGCAATCCGCATCGAGTGGTTGAGGACTGAAATATTGTGAAGACTAAGACCAAAGGTAGTATACGTACTGAGAAAACAGGCCGTGAAAAAATTCGTTGAATTACTGAAAACTTCCGTTAACTTGTTAAGCTAAATTTTAACGAAAAAAAACTAATAATTCCTTAAATTCGTTAAATCGTTAACCGTTAAGTGCGCACTCCTGTATGGCACACTGCAGTGTTCAAGACACATGTTACATCAGCAAAGGAACAATGAGCAAGCTCAGCAATGCAAAATCTCAACCCTCGGTATCCGAACCCCTGACCCTCTTCCTGCAAGCCCGCCCTGCACCCACTTGGCCATCCTGTCGCTCCCGCTTGGTTCGTGAGCGGCGCACCTCAATGTTCCGCTTCGGTTAGTGTATTGCTAACAAGAAATTGTGAGTTCGCTGTAGATCCGCTACTGTTGTAGCCCCAAACCTTTTGCTGGATAGATTCTAATCACGACACTTAGCAGTTCCAGACGTCAGTTTTGCTTTATCGACCTGCACTGAAGTGATACGGTTTTTTGCAAATTTTGACCTACCCAGATGTCAGCAGGAAATTTGAAAACCACTACGTTGCTTCTCAGACAACCCCCTACAACCCCCAATAGGTCATTTGAAAATTGCCACGGGACGTTCATTGACCGTTGTTAGTAATGACACGAATACAATGGAAAAGAGTCGCATGCTGCCGTGCCCTCTTACTAAATTCGTTAACGCCAACTCATCATCAGATATTTACTACCGTTATGGATACATATGTAAAATTAGACAAAGTAATAAGTTTTGAGTCATTTTCTTTTCTGTGTTTCGTATTCCGGTTTACGCCCAGTTTAAGCTATCTCGTTCCGTATTCCGTCTTCCGCTTTCCTCGAAAGAACTTCCCACATTGCTGCATGTAACCGATCATCTGTAGGCTGCCTACAGTCCTTCTCTCCCTACATTCGGCATTGCTCACATAAGCAAGTGTACCCGCTTGCTTTAGCTTATCTCCTTCGCTTTAAAAAATCACTTTAGGCCCCAAGGTTTTGAAGCCGATCTACAGGTTGCTCAGTGTCGACTTTGTCACAATTCGGCGTTGTTGCCTTCATAAGACTGCGAAGGAAATCGCTCATATCGTCGTTCCTACTTAAACATTTCATTTACGGAGATGAGTTCTCACTCAATACTTTGCAGCGGTAGGCGTATACCCACCGAGTTCGAGAAAGGCATCACCGCGAAGCATTACCATTTTGTACTTTTCTGTATCTGCGACTGAATTTCGCCAGAACTCCGTGTATAATATTAATCAGGATCGTATTTAGTTGGGATCATCATCTTCTTCTTCTCCTCCTGAGCGTTTAGTCCCGCGCAGGGTCCGCTGCTTTTGTGATCTGTCGCCACCTCATTCTATCAAGGGCATCATCTGGCGCAGCGCCGATTTCGGCGAGATCGCTCTTGATGACGTCCCTCCACGTTTTCCTTGGGGCTCCTCTCGGACGCTTTCTGGGTGCCTCGAAATTCAGAGCCAACTTCGTGGGATGGTCCTCTTGTCTTCTGAGGATGTGTCCGTACCACCTAAGGCGCTGCTCCCTCATCTTCAGCTGGATCGGAGCTGTCTTCATCACTGTCCTAACATCCTCATTTCGCACTCAGTCCTGACGGGTCCATCCACATGCCCATCTGAGCATCCTCATTTCCGCGGCGTGCAGCTGCCGCTCCTGTGCTCTACCCAGGTTCCAGCACTCACGGCCATAGAGGAGGGCAGGCCTCACTACTGTTCTATATAGCTTGCCCTTGAGTGTCCTGGAGCACCTACGGTCGCATAGGATTCCTGTGGACTCCCTCCATTTGAGCCATGCTGCATCAATCCGTCCTCTGACCGCCTGATCCACGCTTCCTTCCTCGGATAGGTCGCTTCCGAGGTAGCGGAATTCTTCCACCTTTTCGATTGTCTCCCCATGGCAGTCTAGGATCGGTTCGGTGCACTGCTCGGAGCTGATGAACTTCGTCTTCCTCACGCTCAGCCGCAGGCCGTTGTTTGCGAGGGCTCCTTGCCACAACTGCACCTTCTCTTCCAACTCCTCACGGCTGTCGGCTACTAGGGCGATATCGTCGGCGTAGAGGATGGTCCTGAGGGGACCTTCTTCAAGATGACTCACTATGCAATCAAGCGTCAGCACGAAGAGAAACGGACTTAGAGCTGACCCTTGATGCACCCCCACTGTGATATCCATCTTCTTTGTCATTCCGTGTGGAGTTCGTACCGACGCTTTCGAGCCCTCGTACATGTCCTTTATGACCGAGATGAGACGTTCCGGAACACCCCTGCCTCGAAGGGATTTCCAAAGCACGGCTCGAGGTAGTCTGTCGTGTGTTTTCTCCAAGTCCAGGAATGCCAGGTAGCAGGGCTTTCGTTTCTCCCGATATTTCTCCATTACCTGGCGAGCGATAAAGATCGCGTCTGTGGTGGACCTCTCAGGCATGAAGCCCCACTGCTCCTGGGATATGGTGACCATCTCCCTCAGCCTCGAGTCGACCAGTCGTTCGTAGACCTTCATCGTATGTGAGATCAGTTTGATCCCGCGGTAATTGGAGCAGTCGGACGCGTCCCCCTTCTGCTTAAAGATGGGGACTATGATGCTGTTCCTCCAGTCATCTGGCATCTTCCCTTCTATCGTGACTCTGTTGAAGAACTGTGTCAGCCAATTGACTCCGCAGTTCCCAAGCACCTTCCAGGCCTCTACTGGCACCCCATCAGGGCCAGCTGCCTTCCCGAGCTTCATCTTCCCTATGGCACTGCGAACCTCTTCCTGCGTCCATGACGGGATGGGTCCTTCCATTGGCTGTTCTTCTTGGACTTCCCGACGGGGGAATTCCTCATTCAACAGTTCCTTGAAATACTCCACCCATCTTTTTCTGACCTCGACCGGTTTCCGTAGTACCCTACCGTCAGCACTCTTCACAGTCTTCACTACTCGAATGTCGAGGCTAGCTCTATAACGTGCCTTGGCCAGACGGATGGCGAACTTCTCTCCCTGTGGCTCCTCCAGCTTTTCGTATAGGGCATCCATCTCCGCGCTCTTTGCCTTTGCTACCGCTGCTTTTGCCAGTCTCTTCAGCTTCCTGTAAGTTGTAAGATGCTCTGGTGCCCTTGTCTTCTTCCACTGCCTATAGGCCTCCATCTTTTTCCTTACCGCAGCCTGCACCTCTTCATTCCAGAACCATGCAGCCTTATCTCCTCTGGTTCCTCCCTTTGTTTCGCCGAGGGTTTCCTTGGCACATCACAGGATCGTTTGGGTCACCCTCCTCCAGGTCTCGTTTACGGGACCGGTTGGATCGGGAAGACCTGCTTCGAGCACTGCCCTTCTTAGCTCGTTGCGCTCTGTGCCCCGCAACCTCCACCATCGGATTCTGGGTTCTGTCCTTACTTTCGGTTTGCTGGGTAGAGAAATGTTCAGGTCCGCTATCAAGGGCCTATGCTGTGATGCGAGTTCTTCCCCCGAAAAACCTTTACATCCCGGACGGTTTTCAGGTCAGGCCTTCTCACTAGGATGTGGTCGACTTCCGTCCTTCTTCGTCCGCTAGCATAGGTCACCTTCTGGCTCTCCCTCTTCGCGAAGAAGGTGCTACAGATAACCAGGTCGTGGGCGACAGCCAGATCGATAATCCTTTCTCCGTCTGGGTTCACCATGCCTACCCGTTACCTCCATGAACCCTTTCCACTCCTCTTCTTCGACTCCCCACATGTCCGTTCATGTCCCCTGCTACAGATAGACACTGGATGCTACCTACATCTCTGGATGGACCATCCAGAGTAGATTCCGGTGGTTGCAATTATTTTCTGATTAAGGAACATTGAAGTTACGGACAAGCGGCGAAAGCGACGTTTTTCCGTCTAATCCGCCCAACAACCAAAAGACAGGAGCGGTATTGTAAGCACTACTGCACTGGAGAACATATCCCATTGCGCTCGGTAATCACGACCGCGACCGACTGCTCGGCGTGTCTCTCGCTCCATCCCCTTCCGTAGATGTATGAAAAATGCCGCCCCGTTGTACATGTGTTATAAGAAGAAACCGAGCCGTTGACTCGGTTTTGTCATTTAGTAGGGTATTATAGTGGAACACGACTGCTGCTCACAAAGACTGTAGCGAGAGTACTCCGCTGTCTCCAACTGTTTAGGGTCTCAGAGGAACCGCCTATAGTGGAGGGAGAAGCGCCTTACGGCTGTCGCAGGTATTGACCCGAGTTCCCCCGAAGTTTCCCTCGCCGGTTTCGCGGAACCTTCTCCTCGGTATGAAAGTCTTCATATATGACAAGCAGTCTCATAGGAAATATGGAAAGATCTTTCAAAAAAGACCTCTTCAAATGGATGAGATGGCGCCAAATCAGAAGAACGAGGGAAGAAAGGAATACTCCCAGCTTCTTTCTGTTGCCAACCATAAAAAGGGGCAAACTTGCTTGAAGGCTGTTATTTTGAACCAGCGCCAATCACTCTTTGCTCCCGCCTCTCACTGTTCGAATGGATGAGATGACACCAAATCAAACTGGGATAAAAACTACGATGTTTCTTTCATTGTACGACGCCATTTCAACTTCCTCCCTTCTCGTTCCCTCAAAGGTCATTTGCGAGCGTGGAGTGCTTGCCATCTGCTCAACATTCCAGCTGGGAGGAATTTTTTGAAACGCAATACGCGGTGTTTCGTGATGGAAGCAATCAGACGGCACCAAGGAACTGGGCAGCATTTCCCAATAGTCATAGTGATTGAAGTGTGTAGTAACTGCTGCTGTTTCTAATGAAAAGCTGTAAGATGAAAAACCGAAATTCAATGCCTTACTACTTTCACCTTCATTATTGCTGTGAAGAGAAAGATACGGAAATCGCTTTCCACTTTTATTGCGCTCCGACAGTACACAGTTTCAGAAGAGTTCTGATTACTTCATTTAAGCAGTCTCATAAATATTTATTGCGAATGTTTACATTTACAACGTCTGGAAGGCTTAGCTGCTTCCTTATGAAGTTCCTCAGGTCAATGACCTGGTGTGATGTCGCTATCTCTTACTATGCTTTTATTCTGCTTTTAAGTACAAGGAATTTTTGTTTCTACAGCAGTTATTGGTGGTATAAAAAAATTTTCAAAGTATGTGTGCCACCGAAGCGTTCTAGAACTATAGTGACTTACGCTACATTAAGTACGGCCATTTGTCAAGAAATAAGGAGTTTGACAGCTGGAAAATGTTTGAGGAAGGCGGCATGTTGTACGATAAAATTTAGATGAGTTTAGTTCGTTTAGGTGAAACATAGTTAATCATTAAATGGAAAGGCCTATACCTTCGCTTGTACGCGTAGATTTCATGACCGGCGCAAAATCGATTGGCTATTGAAATCGTCTATCTGAATAGCCATGTATGATAAATTTTTGATTCCAGTTTGTCAACTTTAAAACGGAAACATTGGCTCAAAGTGGCAACAGGAACATCCCCCAAAACGGCAAACGTGCTTTCGTCATCATGGTGGCAAGTAGCTCGTAAAGCTCTCATAGGAATATGGTTGTTTTTGTTTTCCTTTTAATAGAAGCGAAAATATTCAAGATGTCTTTGTCAGTGGAGCTGAACAAAACGTAAGGTGGAATGTCGTTGACTGACAGTAAAAAAGGGCTGCTCCCTTCAAATGGAAACTTCGTCGACAATTGGCCAAATTGCTTAGGCTTATATGTTCAGCATATCATATCTCGTATATTTTCCACATTTCGTTTTAGTATTTCTTCTGTATTTCGTTTGCAGATACATGCAGATCTTCCTTGCTCTAAATTTATGATTAGAACTTCATGAAAACATTCTAGTTAATTCGAAACCCGCACTGATATTTTTCTGCGTCTCCATTTTCATTCATACCAGGGGTGCACACAAATTTCTGGGCGTTAAATGGTATGATACTATAGTTGATAAATACTATAGCTAAATTGTATAATACTGTAGTGTATATGCATGCGGTAGCTGGAGAACACTCGCTAGCTAGCTTCAGTGTAGGAGGTTAGATACCAGAGTGGTCTAAAAACGTGGCAGATTATGGATATCAATCAAATCTCGGAAGTTCTAGACTTTTGAAGAAAACCTTATCAAGATTTTCCAGTCAACCTAATACAGTGAACCCCAATCTCTTAAAGTGACTCGGTGGGTCTCTCGTGATGGATAGCATGCGCTCACTCGTATATTCATCTGCCAGTCTCTTCTTCTCCACACGCCTCGCAAGGAATTTCCAGTACACTTGGTTAACTGCATATGAGTGGACATTTCGACGGTACTGACTATTCTTCGATCTAGACCTAGAATGTTGTGTAAATGACAGGGTTCTAGTAAGTTCGAAGACCGCGCTTACTACCTTCTGCGTCTGCATTTACATTCACCCGCTGGAGTAGGTTTGTTGTTTGCATACATTGTCTCCATTTTTAATCGAGTCTATGCATCGCATCAGTGTCACTGGTATCACACTCTTCCAAACATGTCTAGCATATGTTCGCTTTCGATTCGTTTCGCACCCGTTGTTTGTTTCACATTAATCCAGCCTTCTTGTATGGAGTAGGGCTGTTTCCTCGATTTTTCGAGCTGGCCGAATTTTTCAGAGAAAAGGTTTTTAATTGAGATTTTAGCAGTGGGTTATACACTGAGTGGCTTTTGCGCTATGTGTGGCGGAAGTGTTTAATAAGAATTTGCTCACCTTGATTTGAACGGTCTTTTGAAAAAGCTGACGAAGGTTGAATCCACAGACTGTAACCTGCCTTTTCGTTGTCGTAGATGCAATAGCTATCTTCATTTAGACAGCATTTCCTTTCACAGAATGCACTATAGGTTCAAGGAAATAAGTCTGCGGGATATTGAAATTATGTTGCGAACGGCGAATCCCTTTCTACACTGCTTCATACAGTTTTCATTTGTTTGCGTATATCATCAAGAACATCATGGTGGAGATCGTCCCAGAACATAGGTATTTCAAGGCTTCCAAATTCATCCATCTCGTTAACAATGTCATTTCATGGGCTTCGCTTTTGTGATTTTATCTTACCGCATAATTGCGGCGGTGTGATTCATTCATTTCTATAAGGCGACAATTTGGCGGTGTCGTCACGAGTCGATTTGGGGTTCGGGTCCGTGCTGAGGTTTCTCGAAATTCCATACAGTGCGAATGGTGGAAATGAACGATTTACTTGATAACTTAAGGCTAAATCCATTTCGACACCTGGTGCAGTTTGCGGAATTTCCTCGCACGCCTGCTCCATGTGTTGCACACGTCACTTCACGCAAACTCCAGCACGTCAACGTCAAATTGATGCTGCACTGGTGTCCACATACTCTCACGTCTTTACACGCAAATTCCAACTCATTAGTGACGCTGTCGTAAGTAATCTATGAAGAGGCGAGTTTACCGGACCAAATGAATTGGGAATTGCAGGTACAAGTAGGCGGTTAATGCTGGGTGGACATTTATTAATATCCACCCTTGCTTTAGGACATATGTAAAAAGGAAGAACTGAATGCCGATACTATCAGTTGGGAAGGAGATGCGGGATGGAATTCTGCTTGAAGTTGCATCAGAACTAGCATATCATATGTAAGAAAGAGTAAACTAAATCATTTTTATAGCAAAAGTGTATCAACTTCTCAGTCTTATCTCAAGAAGCTTCACCTGGAATTAGAATGAGCATCGGCTTTTGTTGAGCTGCCGATATCCCTTCCCAGGACTTACGGAAAAGGATGTCGACAACGAATAAAAGGAGGAGAAACTCCAGGATTAAACTCGCTTTAGCTCCTTACTCTTCCTTGGGATGTGGTGCATATAACTCACTGGTGTTAGAACTGCACCCTGGAGTTCCGTCCATTGCACAGTTCTGTGCTTTCCTTTGCGCCAGCAGGGAAAAGTACGGAATCAAAGCGGATGGGGCCCATTATGCATCCCTTAATATCTCTACAACTATCAAATCTGTGCCTGCAATAGGTCATCAGCGGTAGCTCCCACAATCATGGAGGATATCGTCGTCGCAGTAACTCTTCGTCCATAAAGATCTTTCCTCGTTTCTCTCTATACCTACAATCGAAGGCATAGCCTAGAGGTGTGCACCAGGCGTATATTATACCTATATTACGGGTTTGGCGTCTCGACGGTCGCGTGTAAAGTGTGAAGGACGTGGATTGAACCAGTGCTCCATCACAGGAATCAAATAAAGAAAGAAGCGTGCACTACATGGAGGAAACGTGTGGAAGTTCCCCAAATTGCACTAGGTGTCTAAACGGATGGCTCCACAACTTAACCACCTCCCGTTTGTAGCCAAGCAATTAGAAGTAGAAAACGCGTTCTAAATATGTAGGTTGAGTTGGCACGTTGGGAAGCTACAATCTTGCTAAACATTCGCTTGTGTTACAGTATTTATGAGTGTTTTCTTGTTTTGGCCCTAGTTAGGTTGCTGTAAAGATTTATTTGCTATGATTTCGTTTTGATCGTTTCTTCGAAGACTGAGAAGGGATAACCAGTTTAAAGAGGAGTTTATCAAATATTATACATCATCGAATTTTATAGGGAAGATGCGATGCTTCCTAACTCCTACTTGATTTTCCCTGTTCGTTGAAGGCAATTGAACCCAAAAATTGCAATACACCAATCTCATGAAGAGCTAAATAAAAATAAAGGATAAAGGACGGCGTTACTCAATCCCTTTTGGGATGCGCCAACGCATTCTACTTCTAAGGGATGTCGTGGAGGCGATATGAATGCGTATTTGGCCATACAATGACTTGGGGTGGCCAGCCGATGAACAAGTCAGCGCTTCATCCTTCCCAGACACGTCTGGTACCAACTCACCGACCCTGGAGGGATGGAAGGCTTGGTTGGCCTAGTCGGAAAATCCGAACCAGGAAAGTGGGATCGGGTGCGCGCGACAGTCGGCGCCTCCTTCGACTGCGCTACACGCGCCCGACGAGCTAAATATGGAAAGCAAATGGAGCTAAATTCATTCAACACCCTCACCGCTGTGCAGCGCGTCTGGTTATTTTGTGCTCTGAATTCACGCTGAGGAAAGCTGTGACTTCCTTTGCCGTCACTCGTTCCCGAGTTAAATATTCTGCTTTGAAACTTGTGGTGGGTTGCGGAGTTTACTTTGAGTTGCGGGCGAGGTAATTTTGTACAGGCGTTTCATGCTAATTCTCGCATTTTCTCTGCTGATCGATTACCGAATTCTGTGTTCGCTGACCACCTCCACTATGTCGCCATCGAAGACTTCGACGCAGAAGAAAACCAGGAAGGAGACTGCTGATGATGAAAGCGGTATAGGAATTGCCTCGTATTTTCCTTATATGCCATGTATTTAAGGTGTAGAAGCAGCTTCTGTCTGCTCGATGATGGCGAAATATCAAGAGTGAAATATCAAGAGGACAGATAGCTTCTCCTCTTGAGGAAAACCTTGCATTAAAAGCCATTCTTGCTGATACTTCTGGAAAGAATACCTCACATGCTCTTTCTAAAAGCACAGTTATGTGATGGCTTTTATTGAAGAAAAAAATGGAAGCGCTCAGTTGTCATATCCGGCGTTCCTGAATCTAAAGAGGCTAAGTCCAACTAGAGGGCTATCCACGATTTTGAATTTGTTAAGAACGTTTTAAATCATCTAGACGCTGAATGTATTTCTCAGGCTTCCTACAGGCTTGGAAAACCCCAAGCAGATCGTCATCGTCTATTAAAGGCGGTTTTACCTAGTACATTTAATCAATCTTTGATGCTTAGGAGAGCTTCCCGATTGCGTTCCTTTTAGCAGGGCGTGTACATACGGCCCTCACTCGCCAAGGAAAAAGGAAGCGGAATAGGGAAGTCAGACTATCGCGTCGGATGTTGCATGATGTGTAGAACTTGAACTCTCAGACTACAGGGTGCGCCAAAATTATGACGACAGCACATGCGCAAACAATTTGACCTTTTATTCGGAGCGTCTGCCTTTTTTCGTGCTCTTATTGTTTTTATTGAGTCAATTAGTTTATGCTCACCTCAGTCAAGCATAACAATAAGACGTTTTTCAGGATAGTGAAACGTTCGTGCCATTGTTCTTAAATCATTGAGCTTTACCGTCATGGCTTCTCGGCACGCTGAATTCAGCACCGTCTTGGAGTTCATCAAAGTATTATGAATAGGTCCATCAGACGCTAAGAAGATCTGAGAATCGAGGATAATAGATCCGGACGGGAAAGACACGTATCTGTGACAAGTACGGACAACATTGGGAGGGTACGTGAACGAATTCGCAGGAAGCCGGCGCGCTCGGTCCGCCGGTTGTCGGTAAAATGGACATCATGGAGACGTCGTTGAGAAGAATCTTCCGTAAACTGGGACTTAAGGCCTACAAGAAGACCCACGTGCAACCTCCTGGACCTTCAAACAAAAAGGAGTTCCAGCTCACAGAGCAGAATGCTGCAAGACTGGTGCAAAGGCAAATTTCCGCATTTCATCAGATTCCACGAGTGGCCAGCCAACTCTCCGGATTTGAATCCGATGGATTACACGGTCTGGCCAGCTCTGGAAGCCAAAGCCTGCGGGAAATCTCACCGCCCTGTGGATCCTTTGAAGAAAGGCGTGGGATGAGCTCAACGCGCCTTACTTGCGTGCCGCCGTCGATGCCTTCCCGAAGCGTCTCAAAGTCTATATCGATGCCGATGGAGATAGCTTCGAATCTCAATGTTGCGTATAGTTTACAATAGACTGATAAACATTATTTCATCGTTGGTTTCTCGAAAGTACCGCATTTTCTCTCTCGGCGAATTGAAAACCTTGTCGCCATAATTTTGGCGCACCCTGTACTTAACGCTTCTTCTGTAAACTAATACGCACTATTCGGATACCTGTCGCTTATCTAAAATGTTTTGTCTGTAGAGTTGCTGAGCTCTTCACGAGGTTGGTAAACGGCTTTATTGGTGGCTAACGTTTCGGCTGGATCGCCTTCTTCAGAGCCTGAAAGGGTCAAGTCAATTAGGAGTTACCCCACCAAACATCTCTTCAACCTTACAAAATTCAATGTCAAATTTTTGGAAGCCTGAACAAAGGAGAGAATCCGAGTATCGTACCTCACCACAGTCCACTGAAGGACCAAAGGAAGCCACACAGGGTAAGCAGGGGTACGGGACAGCGCCTACCCCAGGTTAGAATGCGAGACTGAGATAGGGCTTGAGTTCGCGCGTTATATACAGGCATTCCCCCTTCCGGTTGACCTTGGGACCTCTGGAATAGATCCAGAACGCCTCAAGGGCTTTGCGCGCCGACGTTTGAACCTCGCGTCCCAGAATCCTCACCCAACTCCAAAATCCTCCCCTCCTACCTAGAACCTAGAAGGTGTAGTCTACCTGATCTCCTGTCAAGCGTGTGGCGGGGAGTACATCGGCGAAACTGGCCGTCCTCTGCACGTGAGGATAAAGGAGCATTTGGACGGCAACGAGAAGCTTAGGAGGATATTT
>CANDYH010001262.1:0-31760 GCA_947396885.1 Heligmosomoides polygyrus polygyrus | reverse complement strand
ACAGATAATGTAGCCGGCTTCCGGGAAAAATTACGCTAAGTTTTCTTACTTGTTACTTCGCATCCTTGTAGTGTCCCACCGCCCTTCACGACCCTTGATTGTTGCAAGAATTAAGAGATATGCTCTTAGATAGCCGAAATACGTAATTTTAAGGTATTAAAGAGATTTACAATACTGCTATTGCATGGCTACGACTACCTTGTTATTTTCGTTTTAATACTGCTGGATAGCAAGGAACACTGGTTTTCTTAGTTGTTAGCGTTATTCTTACTCAGAAACCGCAACCCATTATTGGCGACCATTTGAAAAAGGGCAGCAAATAATCCTCGTGTTCTGTTTTGTGTTTCTGACCTCTCTTGTGAATCATTTTTTGAGCCAGCACTCACCATACGCTAGCAGTGCTACACTGGAGACCACATCCCTGTGCGCTTGGTAATCTTGTCCGCGATTGGCGGCTCGGTGAGCCCCTCGCCCACCCCTTACCGGGGATGTGTCGAGAACGCCGCTCAATCCTTCAAACCAATGATTAGTTTAAATGTCTGCTTCCAAGAAACCAAAGCAGTCTCCCACAACCAAAATTAACTAATCTTAATCTAAACAAATTGACGTAGACGTGAGTATTACACTCATCACTCTTACGTTTTTTTTGAACACGTAATTTTTGTCCAGTACTCTGCGTCGTAACCTGTCAAGCAGCTGCAAAAGAAAGCCCTCTTATCTAATTGCAGTTCATAGTGCTACCCGAGGTTCTACTCTACTTTGTTAATTTAAATTGTTTGATGCCATACTGAACCGTTTTGATTGGTATTGTCTTTTATTTTGTTCTGTTCTAAAGGCGCACTTCAGGTGTAGTAATCCTACTGTATGCAAAGGAGTGCAATAAGTGAACACTTTGTTTGAGATGTCATAAAAATTTTTAAAGAATAGAAAGCCGGAAATTCGTTAATAGGTTTGGGATTTTAGATGCAAGTTAGAAAGTTATTTTCTATTGACTGTCGTTGTTGAAGTACTCGCTTTGATGTCATAACCACCTTTATTTGAGTAACGTCTTATGCAGTTTTTTGTCTAATTAAAACACGAAATGGAAAAGGAGAATACTACTTGCGTAGATTTATAGTATGTATATGTTGATTATATTAATATGTTGACTTACCTGTGGATAATGCAACAAATACATTTGTGACAATTACATATTCCCACCTTTTTGCTTCATGTAAGCAGCATTTACACTATCAGTCAAATTAAAATCGCGACGTCTAGACGAGTGCATGACGTAATCTCTTCTCTTGCCACTAAAAATTTCCGCCTTCCTGTTTTTTAAAACAAGCTACAAGGCATTATTCTTCCGAAAAATTAGAATTTACAAAATTTCAAACAAAGTGCTCGCTTATTGGGTGAGTAAATTAAAGGTTTGAAGAAATCATACTAAAATTTTCCTCGAACAAAGAACTCTAGATAATGCAACAAGTACAGTTGTTAAGAACGCACATATCTCGATGTTGCATGAAAACGGCATTTACACTATCAATCAAATGAAAATCACCACGAGCTTTTCGAGTGAATGGCGCAACCCGGTCTTTTAGTGTACTACGACTGCTGATTTTTTGCGCTCTAAAACAGAAATTAATTTGTTATTTTTTCTCCAAAAGTAAAAATTTTATAAGATTATTAATTACACTCATTCGGGCAGCTAAGGTAAAAAAAGCTGTTCTAAATTTTCCCTAAATAAAAATTTTTTTAATCATCTTATTGAGTTTGCAGTTCAGCATGTATGAAGCTTGTTTCAATTTGGAAGAGTTCTCTTTGACTTCAAATGTCTTGGACGAGCTTAGAAAGAGTGTCCAATTTGATGTGGAAAGCGTCTAATTTGGTTTGAAAAGTGTCCAATTCAACCTGAAAATGGTATATATATGCATATATTGGGGGGGGGGGGCAAAAGTAATGAGAAAAATTGAAAAAAAAATCCTTATCTCTTTATAACTCATTTACAACTCAACGATGCTGAGGAATGTATTTGCCATTAAGGTCAATGACCTTGCTGCCATCGCTCAACCAGCTTCCTGATCCGATCCTTCCAGAACTGCTTGGGCCTGGTGTTGATCAACTGCTCGATATGGTTGTCAAGCACTGCTTGGGTTCTTGTGTCCCTTCCGACCAGGAAGTCCTGTAGGCTCAAGAAGTAGTGGTAGTCGCATAGAGAGATGCCCGACGAATACGGTGGATGAGGCATATGAACGTAGCCCAGCTGGCCAAGCTGATCCGTGGTTACTTGTTCCCGATGGGCGTTGTCGAAGAGGAGAACCTTCTTGAAGCGCTGCGAATGAATAAGAGCGAGTCGCCGGCCCATTTCTTCTATTTCGTTCACCATGGAGTTCATCGTAGTGCTCTTGGGAAACAGATTCCTGTAAACCGATCCATGGGCGCAGACCCAAAAGCTCCAAAGATGCTTCTCGCCGTGAACATCTCGCGGAACGAAGGTCGGTAACAGGTCATCAGGCCTCACCCAGACTCGCTGCTTCGCAGGGTTAAGGTAGAAGACGTACTTCTCATCCTGCGTGAATATTGAGCCCAGGCTGCTCGGGGTTGGGAATTGGGCGAGATTTGCGCGACACAGGTCGACTCGTCAGACCGGGGTTTCAGCATGAGACAGACTGGGGTTTTGGCATTCTTCTGGAAAGGGCGGAAGTGGTAACTTCTCAGGTGGCATTCAGTAAGTAGCATACAAACATACAAATACGATAAGCACAAAACCAGACTCCAGCCACGAGATATATGGACACGGCATGGGGTGTTTTATTACTTTTGGCCCCCTGAAGTGGTCAACGCGCAATCTGCTCGCCAAATATCCAGACGATATGCCACACGGTTAGAGATAGTTCCGTGGTTAGAGCGGATAGACCACTCCAAAAACCTCAAACTTGGGTAATTAAACTTTATTACGAATGACAACTAATCAATGAAACGAGAGAACATAATAGGATAGCAAATATCTAAATAACAAACGAGAGAACAAAACAAGCTATGCTAATGTTAGGAACAATAAGCACAACAACACTATGCCTACAGATAAAGGCGAAAATGATCAATCAAGCGCTGAGTACAAATACAAAATTAGGAGGCATGGACGAAAGACTCAATACGCGTATGCGGGAGATGGACTCTTTGCGAGCAGAGCTAGTAAGCGAACGGTACCACGACTTCGCAACTGAGGATGATTGGTCAGATGATCAGGTAGAGGCATCCAATGATCTCATACATGAACAAGAACAATGAAAAATAGACGGGCAGGGCAATAACTTTAGAAAACCCACGAGAGCTACGTGGAAGCTCAGGACGGGAACCAATTCATGATCGCACCACCCCTAGAGTAGGCTAGCAACGCGCCAAGAGGACAACAAAACGCAGAGTACGCGCACAGGACGGGGTGACTCCTGCCTGCCGGTCCCAGAGTAAGATGATGACATGTTACCGGGCTCAGTCTCTCTCTCTAAGGCGGGAGCGGGGCAGATACTCATGACAGAAGATTACGCGCTAGACAGAGAGTGCAGAGAAACCCAGTCGATTGGGGCGCCGAAACCGTGATCACGCGCGACCAAGACGATTTGTCGTCACTCCGCCCCCAGTCAAATGGGGCCTTAACGCCTTGCGTTCCTCCTTGGCGTCAGACGAGCCAGTTCTCCCAACAGTTCGCGCAGCTCGTCCTCTTCTCGTTCGAATCTCACACGCGGCAACAGCTTCTTCTGCGGAATGTTGCACAGGGCTGTGTGATGACCACCATCGTCCGGAATAGGGTCCTCAAAGGTGGTCCCTTCTAGACGTTTCCAATAGTAACAGTCCTTATCTTTGTAAGGACATTTCTTCTTTTCTGCTGGTCGTCTTGCTCATCATCTGGCCTATTCCAGGCATCTGTAACACGCGCTCAAGTCTCGAATTATGCTATGCCTTTCGTCTCCATTCGTCACGATCGGGCAGGAGTCGGAGAAATGTTCTCCTTCAGCTTCATAAAACGCGCACTTGAGTGTAGGGCACATCCCTGGTGATTGTATTTCCCTCTTCCTGAAGGGGAATTCTCTGAGGTCTCGCCTCATCTTGTCGACCCAATTTTGGATTTTGGTTTTTACACGCCTTCTGAGCTCGATTTCTCTAGCTTCCTCCTGAGCTATCATTTCCTGCTCGATGACTGCCGCTTCGTCTTCCTCTTCATCTGCCACCGAGCGCAGATCGAGGTCGTCATCTTCTTCGTTCTCATCTGACTCGTCAGAGACGAGTGCTGGTGGGGGAGCATCCTCTTCTGGCTCTCTCACTTCCTCCACCATACGCTCCCAGTACACAGCGTCATTCAGGTCCACTTCTACGCGCACGGGGTTGTCCTCTGCCATAGTGACATCAACTGGTTCGGGCTGCTCGACCTTCTCGATACGATCCTTCTCCTCAATTTGTTGTTTGAGGCTCGCGAGTTCCATAGCCTACGCTTCGATCTTTCCCAGCAGCTCCTGGATCTCCTGCTCCGATTTGTCCTTCTCGTTGGCGGTCAGAATATCGAAGGCTCATTGACGTGCGCATTGACGTGCTCTGAATTCAAAGAACAAGGACCGATTCGAATATCCTTCTCGGCAGTGTGCAGCTCCTTCTCCATTTGGAAGATGTCGGCGTTCAACTTCTGTGTCTGTTCGTCCATCAGATGAACTACGCGCTCGGCCTTTCCATCCAACTCCGACTGCGATATCGGCAGACTACGGGTAGCATTCCTGTACAGCAGGTTGGTGACGACGTACCAGGTTCCCAAACGCGCAATCTCCTCCTTAGCTGAAAGGGCACCCTTCAAAAGCCTAACCGTATCCAGAACCTTAGAGGCAGGAGTAGCAAGCAGAAAGTTCTCATCAGATAACAAATGAGTCCACTGCGTGTAGTTAACCGAGGCAACGCGCATCTGCTGCTAAAGCTCGTTGTAGATCGTCTCCAAGTCGTCCTGAACCTGAGGCCACTGCCTCTGCCGATCGGTCAGAAGACGCGCCAGGTAACGAGCATCATTGTCGACCGTTAACATGCTGCAATAATGATCTTTTATAAGTGGTTTCCTGCCGTTGTCGAGCAGCTTTCTGTTACGCACATATTTGTTAGAGCTTTTTTGTACGCGTACTGAGCTTATCCAAGTTGGTATAAGGCGAAATAGACCTTTTGCAAATTGTGACTCGTACAGGAAGATGCAGTACCCTAAGCTAGCGAAGCATATGAGCATAATTGCGACTATTTTTGTGACGTAGAGCCAAACAAGGATAGGGGACGACATCTTGTAGTTTTCTACGCGAGTTTCATTTGAGTAAAAGGCAGTGTGACTTGGTTTTATGGCTTGAAACTTATGTATATGTTCTACTTCCTAGTCGAGATAAGCACATTCCTTTACACGCGAGCCAGTGCATATTCCGATCACTGTGGAGATGAGCGTAATTGAGAAAACCGACATGATGTTTAAGTCGCGAGACAGTTTCTTGTAGTCTATCTTCTTGAGCTGACGTAAGTTATAACGCGATGTGTTAGATTCAACCGCTGGACCTCCGGCAATGTCGTCTTCTGTGACATCGGCCTAAGTCAGACCGCTTTCTGAGGATTTGGATAGCCTTTTCTGAGACTGCCGTGGCATATTGGTGTTCGGTTTTAAAGTCGAATCGCCGTCGTCAAGCTCAAGAGGCACTAATAGATTTATGGGTCTTCTGATTTTCCTATGAGAGGGCAACAGAACAGATGCTTCTCTCACAACGCCTTCCATATTCGACACCAGATCCTCAATGCGACCCATTTTCCACATGTAGCGAGGTTGAAGCGCGTCACAAACCAGGACTACTTGTCCTTGTTTCGGGACAATACGTGATCCGCGTTTGTTTCCAACCTCTCGCTGGTGTTTCTCTCTTAAGGACGTCAAATATTCAGACTGCCACTGCTGCCAGAACTTCTCCGTCAGCTGGTATGAGCTTTTTATAGCCTGCAGCACTTGGGCTTTAGTCTGAGATGCTAGTCGTTCAGCGGGATTGACGTATTCGGGGTCCTCGACTTGGTCATCTTCCATCTCCAACGGAGATATGAGTTCGAACTCGTTCTGAAGGAAGTCTATCGGTCCAAGGACTCGGTCTGAGTAGGACTCCGACTCTACATAGAGCAGAGGTCGCGTGTTCAGCATACTCTCTATCTCTATTAGAAAAGTTAACAACTCTTCACGCGATGGTGTAGTCTTCCCCAGCGACTTGTGCATAGCCAGCTTTATGGATCTGATCAAGCGCTGGTATACTCCTCCTTGCCATGGTGCATAGGGAGTAATATAAATCCAGTCAATTTTTATCTCCTTTTCGATGCTGGGATCCTATCGGACTTTCTGGAGATAATCTGAGAAGATAATATCTCCTAACGCGAACGTCGGTGCATTGTCGCTCATTATTGACTGCGGTACACCTTTTCTTGAAAAAAAAACAGTCGCAACATGTGCAAAAACGCTACGGTAGAAACATCAGATACCAGATCAAAATGAACTAATCTGGTAACGTAGCACGTGATGATACATCTGTAACTTTTTTCTACACCTCCTTCACTTTTCACGGAGAGCGGTCCGAAATAGTCCAAGCCTATGTGTTGAAATGGACGTGATCTTGTAACTCTACGCGCTGGTAAGTCTTCTTGTTCAGGATACTTGTAAGGCAGCTTGTTCATCTTCTGACACTGTGTGTAACGTCGCACAATAGCTTTCACCTCTGCTCGTAGTTTTGGTATCCAGTAGTGCTCTCGTACGCGACACATAGTTGGCTGACGCTAGTATGAAGATCACGATGATATTCAGTGATTATCAGACGGGATAACCAAGTTTTTTTCAAGACGAGCATAGGTAACTTAGCGTAGTCGAAGCGCCTTTAGGATGATGTGGTTAGCACGTGAAAGTTGATGCTGCCTCACAATGGCCTTACACGCTGCCCTAATCTCCTGTCCACTTAGCGACAGAGTCTGTGATAAATCCTTGAACAGCGAGGATAGCACTATATGCTGTGTTTCCTTCTCATTCACATGTTTCACCAGTACGTGAATGAAGCGCAGAACATAGGCTACAACTCTTTGAACGCTGCGAAATCCTGAAAACCGGATCTCGTGGAATATGTCGACACACGTTGTCTTCGTTCGAGTACAAACAACTGCAACTGGATGCCCTTCATCAAAGTTATACTCGATATCTTGCAAGTTCTTCGATCCCTCCTCAGTTTTCTGCAAGATTATCGGTTTAAACGCGTTTATCCAGTCTCGTGCTGGCTGGGCAAGAAACCCAGGTCCAGTCCACCAAAAATGGTGGAGCAACTGCTCCTTATCTAAGCCTCTTCTGGCGCAATCAGCTGGGTTGTCGGCAGATGAAATGTGGCCGAATTGCACTACATATCCGCTCTCTTCCAGGTGGCTGGCAATGCTTCGGATTTAAAAACGCGGTTTCGAATGCAAAGGGCTCACGTTCTGTCGCGATTCCGCCTGATCCAGTTTAGCACTATCTTCGAGACACTGAGAATAATTCCGCGATCAACTTGGTAACAGAAGAGATCTGCGATGCTACTGAGTTTGTCAGTCGCATAGCTAATGTTAGTGCGTCCAACTCCATTTTTGGTATGGTAGTTTTTGTCTTCAGGCTGGATAATTTAGATTTAGCCATGAACAAGTGTGACGATGATGTGGAACATAAATACGCGCAGGCCGCAAACGCGTCACAGCTGGCATCCGCACATGTAGCAAGTCTTGCAGTCGAGAACTTTGGCGATAGGAAACGCGGTAGGGTCTTCTGGAATCCATCCATATCCCGTAAAATGGTTTCCCACTCGCTTTTGCTATCTATTTGAAGCGATGTATCCCATTCGAGATCGCCTTTCCATAATGACTGCAAGAATAGTTTTGCCTTATGAATTAGAGGCAACGTCCAATCCATGGGATCGTAAAGTGAAGCAATGGCACTTGCTATAGAACGCTTGGTGACGTTCTTCTGCATTGCCATTTTGCAGTTGACTAGCGAAAGGTCTTCCTTTTTGTTCCATTTGATTCCCAGAACTTTAGGATGGTCCTCCGGTGATCTGTCCACTTGTTGTATGGTCTCCAGGACTTCCTTGTTGTTAGAAGCGAACTCGCGGAGGTTTATATTGAGCTCTTTAAAGATTGTTTTTGTTCTGGCATACACTTGAAGTCCTTCTTCAGGCGTATCCAGAGTAAGTATAAGGTTGTCGACGTAAAGGTTCTCTTTGATTTCCTTTACTAGCTCGACATCATTTGGATACTGGTCCAAATGGTAGTGCGTAGTAGCTGCGAGAAGAAACGAGACGGAAGTAAACCGAAGGTTACGCGTGTGAAACGATACACCTGCAAGTTCCTGGCACTAGGAGGCTTCTTATGATCACGTAACGACAAACACCGGGTGGCGTCTCTGTCCACCTCGTGTAAGCGCACTTGTAAGAACGCTTTTTCCACGTCCGAAATCAACGCAACGCGCCCAATACGGAATCTCAGGAGAAGTCCGTACAGTTTCGGTAGCAGTACTGGTCCTCTGTGAAGGGCGTCATTAAGTGAAGGACAGACAGTCCTTAAAATGGGCTGAAGCATCGAAAACAATTCGAACTTAGTGGTGCTCTTCTGTGGCGTTAACACAGCTTGATGGGGAAGGTAATGGATCGTTTCTTCAACCGTTGCCTCTTCATACACCACCTCGATAATATTAAATCGTAGTTGTTCTTCGAATGTGTCATTGTACTTCTCTAAAAGTGCTTTATCCTTCTGAAGAGAGTTCCACACACTGATAATTCGTCGTAACGCGATAGCTCTATTATCTGGAAGAGCCATGGGTATTGTTTTCTACGGTAGGCGGACGTAGTATCCATCCTCTCTCTTCTCCACCGTGTTTAAGAACTCTTCCATCACTTTTTTGTCTTCTAACGTCTGGACATATTGTTCTGACTTTATGAATTCTTCAGCACCGTCTTGCTCCATCGTCCAGTACTTCTCCCACAGTGATTGTTCTTCCTTTACTTCCGATGAGTTTCTAATCAAGAACGCGTTTATGCTAGTCTCAAGAGACCACGACTTATCCCATTCCTGAATTCCTTCATCCTTCCTCAACACTTGTGTGACCTGATGTGACCCCTGAACTCGCCCGGTTACTAAATGTCCTATACGCGTGGGTAACAAATATGAGCCAGACGGAAGACATATATGGGTCTGGTCATTTCGAATGAGCTGCCAAAGTTGATCACTTCCGAGAAGGATCAACGGCTTCGTAGCTGCGTGGTCTTGCATTAAGTTGACGTTGAGGTTCTGCGCCTTTATGAAAGCGACGTCTTCTGCCCGCAGAGGAGGAGTTTTCAAAGTGCTCGTGAGGGTTTCGTCGGTGAGGAGTTCCAAGGAACACGGTTCTCCGTTCTCATCCCACATCTCCAGTGGCACCTTACGACTTATACATTCGTCCACGCAATCTGAACCGAAGGTTCGTACGCGCAGGATGGTTGTGCCTAGTGTCGGTAGACACAATTCTTCCGCAAGTTTCTCATCAATGAAGGAACACTCCGCACTGGAATCCAGCAGTGCCGCTACTTTCCTTAGTCTACGCGTTGAGGGATCCATGATGGTAATCTCTCCTATTGGTAGAAAGGTTTCGCGCATGCAAGCGATTCCTTCGCTCGAATGGAGTTGAGCGACAGCCGTGTTTTGTTGATCGGTACGCGTAATGCTGTGCTCCTGATCACGATTAAGCTGATGAGTTGCAGTGGATGCAGGACTTGATTTTTGCGTAAACTTCCTTTTTTCTTTCACTTTCCCTCAAGAGGCGAATTTTCCTTGCTGTGAGGTTTCGGATGAGCGTTTCTTACACTCAGACGTTGGGTGGTGAGGGGATGCACAGATGCAGCACAACTTGTGCTCGCGTAGGTAGCTAGCCCGCTCCTGGGGAGAACTGTATCTTGTGCATAATCCCGCTTTGTGATCTCCACCACAGTACATGCACGCGTCACGAGATAACTGTCCTTTGTGTGGTTTATCCTTCCGTGGGTGCTGTGGAGACGATGTGTTGTTGTTCGACGTGAAGATCTCGATCTTCTCTTCACTCGAAATGAAGTGGTCCAAAGTGGTCAGGAGATCTTCCATCAGAAAAGTTCCCTCCATGGAATATTTCTTTTCCAATACTATTCTTTGGACTTGTTCTGGAAACTTAGAGAGGACCTGCTTCAAAAGCCACTGGCTGTCGACTTGTTCTCCTTTGTCGCTGAGTTGAGACACGATGACTTGGAGTTGTTCCAGGAGCACGCGCTGGCCCTTTATCGACAACGAACGCAATGCTGCTGCCTCCAATCTTGAAATAAGGTGGTGTATCAGCTCTTCTTCGTTCCCATATTTTGCTTGACTTGAAAGCGCATAATTGCATTTCGGGGCTCTCCTTTCAACGCGCTGAGAAGATGGTCGAATTTGAAAAGCGGAGGTAGTGGCTGGGTGTGAACATTGGCGTTGAACAATACCCAGAAGTTCTCCCAATCCCATATGTTGCCGCTGAAGGTAGGGATGGGAAGAGTAGGAAGATCGATCCTTTTAGTCTCGTAAGAATGGTCCTGCAAGGCGTTTGCCGACGCGCATGTGTGAGGGCCGTCACGATTTCCTCCTTTCTTTGACGTAAAGGCTCGAAGACGACCTTGTATGACCGCTGTCAGGTCGAATGCAGAGCTTAGAATTGCATCTGCTTTATTGGAATACATTTCGAAGTCGTCCGTGTCCGACTTAGATGGCGTACTTGCCATATTGTTCAACGCACACGCGTACTCTTGCCACAAATGTTCGATTTTTGGTGTGCACGACTCTACTGCCCCGAGTATTTCCTGCATGTCGTTGGAGTATTCCTTTTCGTAGCCTGGAGCACGGTTGTTATTTGTTAATTGTGCCTCCGAAAGATTTTCCCTAGCACGCGCTATTATTGCTTCTAATTTGTTACAATATTGTGTCAACAAGCGCTTATACGATGTAAGTTGAGTTGACATTATAAGCGTTCTTAAGATTTAGCTCGATATCGGAAGACACAAGTAGAATATTTCAATGTAAGCGTAGTATTCTGTAGAAACGAAGTGTACGCGCAAAATTTCTAAGCGTACGAAATTTTGTGAACTAGGTTTCTACGCGCACAATCGAAAGTTAATACTAACTGCCCTCAGGCTATCAAAGTTACTCGAAACGCGCTTATGTCAAGTTTTGGTATGCTCAAGAACCGACCTGTCGTATGTCGACTCCTTCTTGATCGATACCAAAATACAGACAGAATAGCGACGGCCGATGCACCGGTTGAAGTGGTCAACGCGCAATCTGCTCGCCAAATATCGAGACGATATGCCACGCGGGTAGAGATAGTTCGGGCGGATAGACCACTCCAAAAACCTCATACTTGGGTAATTAAACTTTATTACGAATGACAACTAATCAATGAAACGAGAGAACATAATAGGATAGCAAATATCTAAATAACAAATGAGAGAACAAAACAAGCTGTGCTAATGTTAGGAACAATAAGCACAACAACACTATGCCTACAGATAAAGGCGAAAATGATCAATCAAGCGCTGAGTACAAATACAAAATTAGGAGGCATGGACGAAAGACTCAATACGCGTATGCGGGAGATGGACCTTGTGCGAGCAAAGCTAGTAAGCGACCGGTAGCACGACTTCTTAACTGAGGATGATTGGTCAGATGATCAGGTAGAGGCTACGAGGTCCATCCAATGATCTCATACATGAACAAGAACAATGAAAAATAGACGGGCAGGGCAATAACTTTAGAAAACCCACGAGAGCTACGTGGCCGCTCAGGACGGGAACCAAGTCATGATCGCACCACCCCCTAGAGTAGGTTATTAACGCGCCAAGAGAACAACAAAACGCAGAAAACGCGCACAAAACGGGATGACTCCTGCCTGCCGGTCCCAGAGTAAGATGATGACATGTTACCGGGCTCAGTCCCTCTCTAAGGCGCCTTTTATACTTGCGCCGCCCCGCGGCGCGGCGTGATGGTCGGCATGGCTATCGATTTTTCGCGCCGCGAGGTGGCGCCGCATCGCTTTTATACTCCGCCGCCGCAAAACACCACACTTGACGGAATTTCGGGTTACGGTATTCGGCGAATCGCGCCGCTGAGTGGAAGGGCGCGGCGCGGCGCGATCAGCCGCGGCAGACTCGGTGTAGGGTGGGAGATTTCACCGTTTCGACCAAACTTCTCCTATTGGGAAGGAGGAGGGGGTATTTAGGGTGCTGATCACGAGTCTGACATCGTTTTTTGAAGTTACAGACGATTAGTAGGTTTGCAGGATTAGGGAGTTTTTATGCGAAATCGGTGACCATGACCTTAGCCCGTACCTTCTGTAACCTAGGAAGAGAATGGAGATCTGTAGACATTCACGAAGCTTCGTATACCACGCCAAAGATATGCTTAGTGCACAGTGACCCCAGAATGGCCATATGAGAAAGAATTTTGAGTGATTCTCGACGATGAGTACCTTCCAGCAGCTTTACATTTGGACCCGCACATATCGCAAAATAAAGAGTTGTTTAAAGCCGTTTGCATTGTAGGGGATTCGACTCAACACCACACTCACCAGTTTCAACCGTAGGTTGAGCGAACGACTTCGACTCCAGGCTTAAGAGAGGATTCGTCGCTCCCCATAGGAATCCCACGACAAACATTGACAATATGAATTGCGCTGATCAGCCAGACGAATCCTTTCTGTTTTGCTCCATCAATGACTCATGGACCGTTCCTGAGCACGGGCCATAGTGCGCAGAAGCTCGTGTCCGCGCGTCGCTGACGCTCCCCTTTCTAACTGCAATCGCGCAGCTGCGCGTCAAATTCGGGGCGCGGCGCGACTGGCCGCGCCGCTCCCCAAATTGACGCGCCGCGCCGCGGCGGGAGTATAAAAGGCGCCTAAGGCGGGAGCGGGGCAGATACTCATGACAGAAGATTACGCGCTAGAGAGAGAGTGCAGAGAAACCCAGTCGATTGGGGCGCCGAAACCGGGGTGCGCCATAAATATGGTCACTCAGTAAAAAGCGAATTACTCACGCGGAATTTATCAGAAAACAGCGAAACTTCGTAAACAATTTATTAACATTCTATTTAACAAACATAATGGATATCACTCAATATGACCTCCTTTGGCACGAATGACAGCCTGCAGACGCTTAGGGTAGGACTCGATGGCGGCACGCAGGGTTGCTTGCGGAATTTCCTCCCATGCTTTTTCCAGTGAGGATTTCAGTCCTTGAATCGTTGTGTGCCTTTTAGTGCAGGCTTTCTCCTCCAAAATAGACCAAACGCAGTAGTCCATAACATTCAAATCTGGCGAGTTTGCCGGCCATTCAGATGCAGGGATGAAGTCGGGCAGATTCCTCGCGCACCACTCCTGAGTCTTCTTGGATTTATGAGCGGGTGCGCCGTCCTGTTGAAAGGTCCATGTTGTAGTTCCAAAGTGTTCTTGAGCCCAGGGAAGCATCTCCTTCTTCAATATGTCGTTCAGATAGACATCGGTGTTGATCTTGGCTCCTCGTTCAACAAAAACCAATGGTGTCCGTCCTGGCGCAAACACCGGCCCAAATCATTAGGGAAGCTGCATGAGAATTTCTTTGAACGACTCTTCCCTTCGCGTCTGCATCTTCACCACTTTCGGCCAATAACCGCGAGTTTTGGCGGTTAAAAGACTGCTCAATTGAGAAAAGTTTCTCATCGGTGAAGAGCGTCGTCCAGTGGTCATGTGGCTCGAGGAGGTTTCTACATTTTTTTCTTCCTCCTTCCTTCTGTGCATTCGTTAGTCCGTGCAGTTGACGGAACTTGTAGGGGTAAAGTCCAAGCTCATTCTTAACAATTCGTCTCATTGTCGTCGCCGATACGTTGAGCTCGGATGCCATTTTTCTCATGCTGCGTCCTGGATTTCGCTTGATTCGTTCTTTTACGATTTTTCGAAGACTGCTCGTAGCCACGGATACCGGACGGCCAGGTCGGGGACGATCAACGAGAGAGTTGCGTTCCACAGAGCGATAGACAGTCTTCTTGTGCACGTTCAGCAGACGAGCGATGCGGGGAACAGAGAGTCCTGCCCTTCTCAGATCCAAGATTGCGCCTCTTTGAGAACAAGACTTTACCATTTCTGAAAGGAGCAGTGTGGAGATGCAAAAAACACTATATATGTTTAGGATAACACGTAGAATAAAAAAAAACAATGAAAACACCAAAACGTTGACAAAGAAATACAAAAAATTACACGCGAAAAAAGTGACCATATTTATGGCGCACCCTTATATATATATCCTGCATCAAAAGCATCAAAAACATAGGCCTATAAAAAGCTAAGAATGCACTAAATGCATTTTTAAACAATGTTTGCCAATGGTTTGTAGATTATGGAGGAGCGGTATTTTTCACAAGGGGTTACTCCTGGATTGATAAGAGCCTTCAGATCGTTTGAGTTCCTTTGCAGCTCACGTCGCAGCCCCTCTTACGGAGTTTTACTTCTTATTCGTTCCAAAGAAGATATTGAACAATAGTTTTTCCAGGCTTTATAGAGCTCGACATTTTCTTTAAGATGGTTAGTAAACAAAGATTGAAAATCTAGAGATTTAGGAATTTCACAGCTAGTCTTTCGCAGGTGCAATATTTTGCAGATGGACTGAGAACCGCTACCACGTCCTTTTCTTTTGCTGTTACAGGAATCGCTTTACCAGAATGTGCATTTTGCCTTTAAACAGCGCGATTGAGTCTTTAATATATGGTGTTAGGTTTTTGTTCCTATCAGGCAAACATTTTTATTGATTTTCACTATTTTTACACAACTACCTATGGAGTGTGGGGAGACATTTTGGAAAATCGTGTATGACAAAAACCTGCCATGCGTGGCCGTTGTTTTTATATCATCAGGTTTTCGCAAAGGTAGCATTAAACGCACTATATCTTGACCGTCCTGAGATCGCCCAACTTTGAGAAATTTTTCATCAAATGAGGCAGAGGCTGAATACCCATTTCAAACGACGCGCTCCAACTGCGCTTACAAAATTTTTCCTTCTACTCTCTTCTCCTCATAGCTGAGTCTTCGTCTCACTTGTAAGCTTGTAGAGCTTTCCTTGTAGTTTCCTAGAAACTGCATACTGCTTAGTAATAGATTACGCACACGGCTGAATGTTGCATTTGTTCCAGCTGGTTGCTGCATCGTGTGTGATCAGAAAATTAATAGCGTTCTTCTGTTGTAGTTCAGATCCGTTCATCCAATGTTCACTCTTGAGAAGCCTTTGCACCGCCCTACACAATACTATCATATTGCATGTTCAACAACCAATCTTTTGAAATTTAGTCACATCGGAACGGAAGCGCCCCACCACGGGCCAGAGAAGAATTTTCGGTAGTTTTACGTGAGAGCGCATTACTTTGTAATAAGAGCAGCTACAATCATGATAATTTTCAGAAGTATAGCACTAAGCATATCCTACATCATCATCATCATCGTCGTCGTCGTCTTCTTCTTCTTCTTCTTCTTCTTCTTCTTCTTCAGCATTTGTCCCGCATCGTAGCGGGGTCCGCTATTCTGGTGTTATGACGCCACCTTTCCCGATCCAGCGCTAGATCAGGGTAAACACCGTAATCTTCAAGTCCGCATGTAACCTATCTAACCAGCGCTGCTTTGGGCGCCCTCTAGGCCGTTTTCCTATCACCTCGAAGTTAAGGCCTCTCTTGCGGACGTTGTCTTCTTTGCCACGCAGAACGTGGCCGTACCATCGCAAGCGAGCTTCGCGCATCTTGTCAGCTCGGCGCGACACCGAACTTCTGCCGAATGACATCGTTTCGGATGCGGTCCATGCGCGTGACTCCAGCCGTCCAGCGCAGCCGTCCTCGTCTCCATGACGCTGAGACGCGTTTCAACTTCCCTGGTCGCAGGCCAACACTCATCACCGTACATTGCTACTGGCCGGACGACTGCTCTGTAGATCTTCGACTTTAAGCGCTCCGGTATCTTCCTATCTCAGAGCACCCCAGTCAGCGAGCGCCACTTGGACCAAACTGCACTCACGCGTGAATTCACTTCAATCATCAGTTTGCCGTCAGACGTGACTGCTGATCTCAGGTACTTAAGGACCGAAGTGCGTGGGAGCTCGATGCCGTTAACCTTGATGGAGCTGGACTCAGTAACGTCCGTCATTAGATATTCGGTCTTCTTCACGTTCAATTTGAGTCCAAACCGCTCCAAGCGATCACACCAAGCTTGCACCTATCGCTCAGTTCATCTTTGTCTTCGCTAGCGAGCATTACGTCATCATCATAAAGCAACGTTCAAGGTACGGGGTTCTGAAGACCTCGTGTGATAGCATCCATGACGACAACAAAGAGGAGTGGGGAAAGCGCAGAACCCTGGGGTACCCCGATAGAGATGGGAAACTCCATCGAGGTTCCAGCTGTAGCTTGAACTCGACTCTTTGGACAAGACTAGAGAATTCGCACCCACTCTATGAGCTCTTCAGGAACTCCATGATGTCGCAAGGCGTACCATATCACTTCACGCGGTACGCGGTCAAAGGCCGAGAAAGGCGATATGCACCGACTTCTGTTTCTCGCGATGCTTCTCTATCAGGAGGCGGGCGGCGTGTATGGCATCAATGGTGCCACAGCCAGCCACGAAGCCGCACTGATTGCTGGAAAGCTGGACGATGTTACGAATTCGTCCGTCGACAATTCGCTCAAAGACCTTCATGCTGTGCGAAAGCAAGCGAATCGGACGGTAATTGGAGCAGCCTGCAGGACTGCCCTTCTTCTTCCAAATCGGAATCGTCGTACTTTGGCGCCAACACTCAGGCACTTTTTTCTCCACCACAACCTGATTAAAGAACTTCGCCAACCACTCAGCAGGGTACCAAAACTTCGACTTCCACAGTTCTGCTGCCACGTCGTCGGGCCCAGTCGCTTTGCCTGGCCTCAACTTCTTCAAAGCCGCTTCAATCTCCTCCACGGTGACCTTCTGAACGGGCCGTGGGTTGGAGCCGTTAAGGGGATGGCTAGATGAGGAAATTCTTCTGTAAAGATTTCCTCAAGGTAATCGCGCCATCGCTTCAATGCATTCTTGCGGTCCATAAGAAGATGGCCGTTCTCATCATTGATGTCGAAGAACTTCTCGATGTCCTCGGTCTGGCGATGGCGATTCTTTGCGAGTCGGTACAGATACCGCTCATCATCGCGCGACTCGATCTTCTCGTTGACATCTCCATAATGAGTGGCTTTTTTAACAGCCACGGCCTTCTTTGCAGCTTCCTTCGCTTCTTGTTACTTCTGCCAGTTATTGGCTGTCTTTTCACCGATAAACACGTGATAGAGCGTCTTCTTCTCTCGAACTTTGGCTTTCACGTCATCTGTCCACAGCCAGGCCTGCTTGTCGACCTTCCGTCGTCCAGGCTTCGTGATGCCGAGCTCCGACCGTGCAGCGCGACGAATCGCGTCGGTGGCCTTCTCCCAAGTTTCATCGACAGTCGTAACTGTCGGTAACCGCACGCGAGAAATCACAGCTGCTTCCTTCTCTTTCATTCGCCACCACTTGATTCTTGGTGCACCGCATCGCTCGACCTGCTTCAGCCTCGGATGGGGCGATCTTTAAAGTACAGATCAGCGGTCGATGCTGTGGGGCGACAGTCTCATACGGCACGACCTTCGCGTCTGTTACAAGACTTCGGTCTCGATCCTTCACAAGGACAAAGTCTATCTGAGTCCTGGTGTTCCCGCTATAGAACGATATGAGGTGGGAATCGCGTTTGCGAAGTACGGTGTTCACTATGGTGAGGTTGTGCGATTCCGCAAATTCAAGGATACGCTCACCATCTGCGTTACGCGACCCGTAACCGAACCCAGTATGACAGCCGTACCCTTCTTTCGTCGCGCCCACGTGCCCGTTGTGGTCACCAGCGACTATGATGGCATCTTTCGACGGTACCTCTGCTGTCTTCTCATCAAGCAGGCTCCAAAACTCTTTCTTGGCTTAATCCGAGCAGCCAGTCTGAGGAGCATACGCAGAGAAGAAGTGATAGAGTCGCTCCTTCGCGGCGACAACGATCTTCATCAATCGATCGTCAAAGCGCTCGACGCTTACAATCGAGTCACGAAATCGTTCGCAGACGATTATTCCGACACCACTGGTGGTCCTGGGACTTCCACATAGAACGGCCTTGAAGCCTCGTCCTATGTCCCTTGACTTGCGGCAGGACCACCTCGTCTCCTGCACCGCACAGAAATCAACTCTTCTACGCTCCAGTGCTTCAACCAGCTCGCACGAGCGGCCCGTCAACGTACCCACATTCAGCGTAGCCACGCGGGTCCTGCTTACGTTACGGGACTTTCGGACTAACTCAGTTGCCCCCTATGCTGTCCTCGCATCAGGGACCCTCGCATACTTTTCACGCTCGCCGGGCTTTGCGAGTGCGCGTCGGCTCCCGCGGACGTCGTAGACTATCTCGACAATCCTGAACAGTCATACACCATGTGATGTGACATGGGTGTTCGTAGGCCGGCCTGTCACAAGGGCCTGTCGCCTGAAATCGAATGTTCGTGATCGGCTTAGCTCGCAGAGCGAACAGTTTCCAGTGGCACCACGTGGAGGAACGCACATCGCCACCACTAAGTATATCCTACATAACTGTTGGTATGTGGTTTTTTTGCAATTGGAAAGAGACAACCAATAAGGTCTCCTAATTTTGTTGCAGGACTTATGGGCCACCCTGTATATATAAAAACTGGTATTTAACAAAAGTCAAACAGCGCCTGAAAAAAAATTGTTTCAAGGGTTATTGAGGCAAGATTCTTTCCTGTCTCATTCGATAGAGCTTGAAATTCTAATATAGAAGATGATAGGGTTTAGAGCAATCCTAATTTCTGGACTGCCAATGCAAGCCGTCTGAGCCTCCTATCTCTCTATCGATTGTAATCACACCAAATCTGGTCGACCTACAGGCTCCCGTAGTTGGCTGGGTCACCATTACCTTTGCGGCGAGGGTCGCCTGGCTGAGTACGAAGCGGCGGGTGTCACGGCGCGGGTCGACGCTAAATGGCTCCGCAGGCACTGTCCCACGTCTTTGCCCGTGCCGCTTTCAGGCAGAACGTCCGTCATCCAACAACAATGCATGACAGTTTCTAACAGCAGTTATACACAGGAGCATAGTGCATGAAGCAAGACGAATGGGCACACTATAATCCTACTATACAATAAGCAACCAAGGCGTCTGTCCGAGGCGTGGCATCTGTCTGTCGGGGGAGGGGGGGGGGGGAGGGGGAGGGCGTCTGTCGTCTGTCTGTCTGCAGGACCAATAAGTAGGTTGCGGAAGTGGCCGTGCAAGATAACGGGAGAAAATGCCAGAAACGCGCCGCGTCTGTTTTGGTGCGAGAAAATGCCCGCAGCCAGGGGAGAAAATAACTGTAACCACTGAACGGTTGTCGATAGCTTGCATAAATCAGCATAACAAAACAGATTGTAATCACGTGAGCGGTAATTTAGGGATACGTTTATTTTCTAGGGTGCGCACGAATGCTCACGATTTTGGGTGCGGGGTCTCCAGCGCTGGGGTCTCGCGAGCAGTCGCGGCAGCTGTTCACGTGATTCCAACGTGTTTGGTGACTGAGTCAACAGGATCGAGGCTTGTCTCACGCGTAAGAAAGATGGTTTCTAAGGAAGAAGTAGGTGCGCTAGGGTTTTCGAGAGCGCTGGTTACGACTTCAGTGTTCTTTTCATCGCAATTTTCGTAGCTTGATGAGTTTATGTGAGCAGTCGGATAAGCTTCAAGACAATGATAGTAGGTTTACGTTTCTAATATGTTGCTATTTGTAGCGGTACGCGTAATGTTCTTGTATACTATTGCCAGCCGGTGTAACTGGGAATGTTTCTGAGCGTTACAAGGCGCAATCACTGCCTAATTTCACCCGAAAGCGTTTGGCTGGAATAGAACATAGAGCTTACTAACACGCAAAGGTTTGAATAAGAGTTTTGAAAGGTGTTGATTATTATGAGTATGCGACGCAGTGGTTTGCATTTTTGTTTCTTCTGCAGGTTTTTTAGTGAAATTACTCCTATGTGAGCACATTTAGGTTTAGATCACTTTTTATCTGACTCCTTAGCCGAAACGACCGCTGGGTCTTATTGACTTCGTCGTTTTGACAAATGTTCATACATAGGCAATAATAAGACAGGTCCTAATCCCGGCATATTCGAACACTCATTATGCCTCGTGTGGTGTCGCATATACCAAAGTAATTAAATAATAGTAAAGGATTGGAGTATGTACCACAGATGCTTGATCTGATACGTGCATAAGAACAACAATTTTTCCTGACCACATTTCATCACGTGCAATTATGTGCGAATGGGAAAATTTTAAAGAAAGCAGAGTGAACACATGGACTTTCACATTTCTAAGGCGCTATCGCTTCTATTATGAAGGGGTCAAACCTATATTCTGTTCAATAGTTACACAGCATTGTAACAATGTCTGCGTGCCCGAACTGTTCTCCAGCACACGAAGTCAAAAGAACTTGGATGAACCAATACACTTGTTAGAATAATTGAAAAGAGGTTACCAGATTTAGTTTTTATTTGAGAGCATGTCCGAAAACACCAAAATGCTGGCGAAATTCTTTAAAACACAAGAAAGACGTGACAATCAATCTTTTTTGTCCGCTGTGGATGAAGTTCAAGGCTCATAATCGAGAACGGTACTGTTTTAGTAACGGGATTTTTTCAGGAATCGGTTGAGTTCCTCGGTTTTTCAGTCATCTGTTATAATCCATTTGCCGTCTTGAGAGAGCACACATCTGAAAGAGGGGCCTCTCGATTAGGCCTCCTGCATACCTCCCGTCACCACGATGGAATCGCGGCGATGAGTTTTGCAGAGCGACGTAAAAGAAGTTGAACTTCTCAGCGCTCGTTGCATCGTTCCTCGCTCTGCAAGGGAGCGCGACAACGATCCGTCCAGGACCAACGCTAAAAACCGCGCGCGGCGCGAAAAAGTATAGGCCCTCCCAGACTTCTGCGGCGTTGCCGCTGCCCTATCCTTCATCATAGGGCAGGGACGCAGAGCTCGCCCGAGCAGCGTTGCCGCAGAAGTCTGTGGGGCCTTATGTCATGCCTGCGATGGGCGCGGGAAGCCATCGCGCATGCCGACTGCCACTGTTGCGGCGGCCGCAGCGAAGTTTCCTCTGAATATTTGACCGCGTGCGGCGGAATGGCCATGCAGTGAGCGCCACGATGGCATCGCGGCGAAGGGAGTATGCCCCTTAAGGCCCCCATAGAGTTCTGCGGCAACGCCGCTCGCCGCTATGGTTAGGCCCCTGTTATACTCCCGCGGATGGGGGGAAATCGCGTTGGGACCCTGCGCCGGGCCACTCGTCGCGGTCCGCCACGCCCGCCGTCCGCGGATCGCCGCCGACAGACGACGAGAGGGGTGTTATACTTCCCGGCCGCGGAGGGCAGCCGTCCGCGGTGCAGTGCACCGCGGAAGGCCGTCGTCGCTGAGATCGGCGCGAGAAACGTGCTCCAATGCGACGCTAGCCGCCCCGGGACGACGACGACCGTCCGCGGTGCACCTTACATCCGCGGACGTCCCGCGGATGCTCCCGCGGGAGTATAACATAGGCCTTAAGGATAGGGCAGGGACGCCGCCGGCGGCGAGCTATGCGTCTCTGCCCTATGGTTAAGCATAGGGCCGCGGCCGCAGAACTCTGTGGGGCCTTTAGAGTGGCGTGGTGCTGTACGTTGGCGGTGAAAGTGTGTCAGACAACGAGTTGGGTGCAGAGAGCATGGTGGCGCGGAGGGCGCGAGACAACCTGACGAAAAACAGCCTACCGCGTTGTCCCGCAACGGCTAGCGACTCGTCCGAAACGGCAGCTACAGCCGTTGTCCCCGCCGTGAGCATTTGCATACGCCCATTTGCATCCCTCCGTTCTTATTGGAGTTTTGACTCAAATAAAACTATGCGGAAATTAACCTTTATATAAAGGATACACCTGGTTATGACTCTCCTAGTGAACAGTTGCCGGCATTTTCTCCCCTGGTTGCGGACATTTTTTCCGCACGGAACGCTCGCCGTGAGATTTGAGCATTTTCTCCGTAGACCGCCATGCATCGTTCCTCCGGATTCAGAAGACGTGTTAGTGACGTCCGGCAACTGTATCCGTATTAAGAAGATGTCGTGCAACCGTGGGGCAAGTGCGGCAGACGTCGTCTAACGTGGATGGGGATTCAGGAAACGTATCGCAGACATGCAACGTTGATTCGGATTCAAAAAAACATGTCACCAACGTCGGGTAAAGTGCATCTGTAATTAGAAGATTTATTTATTTATTACTGCACCTTAAGTGCGCTCAAGATCAGAGTAAAACAACAAGGCAAGCTTGCACAAATTCAGTTAACACACAGGAGAACACAAAAAAAACATAATATTCCTAGTAAAACTAGTATTTTTTATACTTTACAGTCATCTGGAGTTCAAATACAAGTAGCCTGAAACAATGAATAAACAAAAAAATATAATAAAATAATAGGTAAATTGAAACTACTCAAATTTTAAGGAAATAATTTGATTGTAGTAGAACGGTGCAGAGGTCTTATAGGCAACCAGTATAGCTACGGCGTGATTCCGATTGTATGAGTGGATCACTTTCGAGCAGGCTAAAAGATGGAAGCACCTAGGAGTCCGGTCTTAGTTCCGGTCATACCTAGGAGAGCGACAGCCTTATTACGCCTCCATTCGATGCCGCTTTCATAAGACTGCGTTAACCTATCCGACTTGCAATAAAACATTGTCTGAAAATAGAGACTTATCCAAACTGAGCATATGAAAACAATATAAATATGTGATTAAAGGAGATGTCCCGCGGGCGTCTTCCAACGTTCGTCCGTGTCACAATTGCTTGGGTTATATTATTTTAATGGATTAGTCTTAAAGTTTTTAAACGGGGAAGGCTGCTTCATTTCTGCATGAAATAAAAACCGCTTTTGGACTTTCAATATGTGGCAGCGGGAAAGTCATTTCAACACTTGCAGGAAAGCCTGTTGCATCATTATCTAACGAAATAGCACCTGTGAACAAAAGAAGGCTCAAACAAAAAATAGTTGACGAGGTACAGAATCAGCCACTAAAACAAACACGACTCACATGACAAAATAAGGTGGACGTTGCGCCTATAAGGCAATCGTGCGCGCCCTGAGATGCCCTTTCGCGAGGACCTGCTTTATTAGCTGGAGCGGCTAAGCCAACAAGGATGTACTCTCGATTGTCCAACGAGCCGTGCGCAAAAAAATATCGAGAAAATATGTGATGAGTTACGGTCGCGGTGTTCTTGCTTATGGGCCCGTATGCATACCGGCCTTATTTATAAATAAGGGTAGCCGGCTGTGCGCGCCAATTAGGGTGTATGACGTGCAACCGCACACAGCCTGTCTCGTGACACCGTACTTCACACCTAATTTAAGCACCCACAACCGAGTGCCACGCTGATATCTGCATATCATCGCCCCAAAGGCCTATTATGATGAATTTTTAGACGCAATGCGAGTTGACGGGCTGGGGATGTGCGGAGTTATGGCTTTGGCGCAAATAGGTCGGGTGCACCATCAGGGATGAGCGGAAATTTTTAAAATTTCCCAGAAGACAAAAAGCAGAATATCGCTTTCGTCAGAAAACAGAAAACAGAAAATTTCGAAATTACCGCCGACCTATTTATTGTACCCAAAGATCCGTTTTTCCAGAAGCAAAACTTTTGTATGACTAGAAATGTAGTCGTGGGACAGCGTTTTAACTTTTAAGCGTTTAAAATGTTTTTAGTACACTCCAAATTCAATACAATCATCAGATTGAAAATCATGACAGATAGATCATAGGAATCTCGACATGAGAAGTATGCAGCGTTACTCATTAGCCCCGCTTAACAGCTAAGGCCTATGGTATACTTCTATCCGCTGCAGCAACGCGGGAGTGCACAGCGACGCGACGGCTCGCAATTCGCGTCGCGGGCCGTCGCCATCGCTGAGGCTGACATAGTTCACGCAGTTCTGCAGACGGAGACCTTAGCAGAATTTTAGCTAATTAGCTGATTCAGTGCATTCTTTTCTTGGATTCCTTGTTTTGTCGATCGCTACGTTCGTGATTTCGCGTTTTACCTGTTTTATCGCCATCTGATGCGCCAAACCCTTGTAGGAATCTGGATTTCAACGGTATTTCGTCGATGTCATGTTTAGCTGGGGGGGGGGGGCGGAGTTCCGCCATGCCTGTGTCGACTCATTCATTTCTTTCGCTCCTGATTCCATACACAAGCACGGAAACCCACGTTTCTGTGCTCGTCACGACACGAGAGGGTTCTCGTGACGTGTCTAGCACGGAAACGTCTCATTTGTGGTCCAATTTTCGGAAAGTGATGTTTTGCTGGTGGGGGGAGGGGGGGTTCCGCCATGCCTACGTCGAGTCGACACGACACGAAAGGGTTGTCGTGAAGCTTCTAGCACGGAAACGTCCCAGTTGTGTCCTAATTTTCGGAAAGTGATGTTTTGCTGGGGGTGGGGGGAGGGATTTCCACAATACCTGTGTCAACATATGCAAATACCTCCTCATAAAACTAGCCGTCCAATTGGCACATTTCTGTGCCTGACAAGTTGCAGGGAATCTCTGATGACACGTCTGGTACAGAAATTTAGATTTCGGTGCCGGCGAGGAAATTTAGAGGCGAAACAAATGCGAGGGTCGGCACAAAAGTGAGAAAAAACGACCTCGAAAAATATCTCCCCAAAAACTAGTCGTTTAATTGGCACATTTCTGTGTCGGAAATGTCAGTAAAACCTCCTTGTAATTTGTCCGGCACACAAATATCGATTTCGGTGCCGGCGTGGAAGTTCAGAGGCGAAAAAAATGCGAGGATCGGCACAAAAGTGAGAAAAAACGGCCTAGAAAAATATCTCCTCAAAAAACTAGCCGTTCAATTGGCACATTTCTGTGCCGGACAAGTCGCAGGGAGGCTCTGATGACATGTCTGGCACAGAAATTTAGAATTCGGTGCCGGCGAGGAAATTCAGAGGCGAAACAAATGCGAGGGTCGGCACAAAAGTGAGAAAAACGGCCTAGAAAAATATCTCCTCAAAAAACGAGCCGTTCAAGCCGTCGAAAAAAAAACCTTAAATGAGTCTATCCACGACGAAAACCCCACGAGGAGAACAACAGAGACATCATATGACCACCCATCATCACCAGACGTGTGTTGAGATTGCTGTGGTATGGTCACTAACCAAGGAAGTGTCGAAATAAGGGAGCGGAAGTGAATAGAATACGGCACGACAAGCGCTCCCCCTTCGCGACCATCGCAGCTCGTCGCTCGCCGCAGTGCAGTGCACTAGTATGTTTCACTCCCGCGACGCGGAGGTATAACACCCCTCTGCGACGCATCGCGGGAGCGATGGTGCGTCAACTGACAACCGCGCCCTACTGCGCCGTCCGCCACTGCAGCGAAGGTGCGCCGTTGACAGTTGCCCCGCGCCTGTCGCTGGAGCAACGCGGGAGTATACCATAGGCCTAACGCCCCTAATTAATGGTCCCTCTAGTAAGAAACTTGACTTTCAGAGTGCCGAACACGATGAAGCCTCATTGACCACTTGCTCCATATTTCAACTCTACTGCTTCAGTTTACAAACGCACTTTCGCAACATACACTAAAGCTGCGCAGAGATTCGTCGAGTGTTACTAACTGCGCCAGAATGTTCAGTGCCGGACGCATTTTTTGAATAGACGCCGCAAAAACCGCGATTTTGCGATTTTTTTTTCAAAATTTCTTTTAGATTAAACTCGCGTAAAATTCACCAAAGGAAAAACTGTAACTTTCGAAAACCAGTGGTATATTTGAGCTCAGGAACTCGAGCTTTATCGTTTGGTATACATATTTTGTATGGACCCATGAAAATGTTCGAAATTGAAAACCTGCACTCCATTGCGAAGAGCGGTCGCGGAAAAGTTGTCGGCCGCAAACTGTCGAAAATCGTTGCATGCTCACAGTTCCTCTAATTTGAAGTTTTCTGAGAAACGGTTGGCACCGTTCGATTAGTCTCTTCGAGATTGCACAAACATTTATACAACTTCACAAGACCACCGCAGTGGGTGGCCAAAACGAATGGGCGGAGCAGGCTCTTTGCGATTTGAGCAGCTTATTTCCTAGGACATGCGTGTTTTCGGAGCATCTCAAGCATGACGTACGTTGCCAGTGCTCTGTCATGCTAGAACCAAGGGCATATTTAAACACAGGAGCTATAGCTCATGCATCTGATGCACAATGCATATAGGATCGAACCTATGAATCGAGTGAGCGCGACAGCTTTTAGAGTGAGCGTTCGGGTAGTTAACAGAAATTCTCAGGCCTGGAATTGCTGTACACTGTCAAGGCGAGACTGAGAAGTGCGCCGTGAGCAATGTGCATAGGATCGAACCTATCAATCGAGTGGGCGCGACCGTTAGCAAATTGCACCCGCTGACCCGTTCTGAGGATTTTGTAGGCAGTAGGAGGTCGAAGAAGCGCGCTAAAACATAGTGGCGTAGACGATTGCATAGTGACGATTGCACAAAGTTACAGCGGTGCGAAAATGCAGGTTAGTTCTGTGTGGCACGATTTTTTCCGAGTTCAGTGGACTACTGCGGGAAGGCGAGGAGAACTAATGGCATGCAAATGCGTGTTCGAGCACGAGACTGAAGGCACTTTACGATTACATGCTCGCAACTCCCCAGATGTCTAAACTGCTTTAGCTCCGTCTGCCATTTTAGAGCGGCTCGACACTCTCAATGGTATCATTCTGTTCAACTCAAAAACTCTATCGAATGGTGTCTATTTCGACCAATTCTGAGAATATCGATTTTTTTAAAATTTCGCATCGAACGAGGGCGCTCTAGGCCGCGGCAGATGGACGGTGATGTTATCGAAAATCGATATTTTCGAAATTGGCCAAATTTCCTCGTCCAAAGTCATCTAGGAGGTGCGCTGATTACGAATCCGACGTCCGTTTTTTTTAAATTCTGCCGATTTCGGTAGGTTATCTGCCATTTGAGGGTGGTTGGATAAGGATCACCGATCATCCTCAGTTATCGGTATGGGTGGTCTCCTGCCATAATCGGCCAAGTGGGCTTGGGCATCGTGTTCGGCACCCTGAATAACCCCTGCCCTCAGACGAAGTTTGAGCAAAATCTGTGAGATCCTGACCCAACAACCTCTGCTGTCCAGGAGAGAATCCGAAACCTACCAAAATTGGAGAAATTTTTAAAAACGGACGTTGAATTCGTGATCAGCGCACCAAATAACCCCTGGATGATTCTGGACGGGGAAATTTGGCCAATTTCGTATATTCCTAGTTCGTCTCGTACTTTGGCAATACCTTATACATAGGTGGCCTAGTTTCCACGGATCTCCCTCGATAGAGAGCCTTCGGGCTCTCTTGTTAAGAGGGATCTCGGGCCGCTTGTCGCAGGGCCACGTGGCGCGTCCCCGGGTGGTGGATAGGGGAATTAAACGCGAACCAAATGCGACCGTGTACTGCCCAGAGACGCAGGTGGGATGCAGGGGATGGACTCCTTGCTCCTGCTGTGTCGGGTCGATGCGTTCCTTGTGCGTGGGAGCGGCATGTTCGTGCACAGTGTGCGTGGATGTGTCCGTGACTGTGCGGATTGTAACTGTGTCGGCTCGGCCAAAAGCTTGCACTCGGTAGACTGGGAGTACATGTAAGGCGATTCGAGGCCGCCTTAAGTCTCGCCCCGTCCCTTCGGGCAGTCTGGCTGGCTGCCCGGAGTACCCCGCCCGCACGACAGAGCCTGACTAGCTACCCGTGTTGTATTCCAGTCAAACACAGCAGCACTAAAGGGCCTCATTCCCCTGACCCCGAAAGAGCCCCCATTTCTGCAGCGATGGGAAGGACGAGTACGGAGAGGCTGCTAAAATCTCAGGGCCTAACCAGGCTGCGCAAACTGAGAAGGACTAGGATGACGATCTGTACTTACAACGCCCGCACGCTTGCGTCCGAAGCATCCGTCGAGGACCTGATGATGCAAGCCAGGAAGATCAAGTACGACGTCATCGGACTGACCGAGACGAGAAGACACCACCCCCTACACGCCGCCTACGACTCCGGAGAAGAACTGTTCCTCGGAACATGCGACAGCAGGGGAGTAGGCGGCGTTGGTGTCCTCGTCAACACGCACTTGGCCATGAACATCGATTCGTACGAGTCTCTGACAACCCGAATCGGACGTCTGCGACTGAAGCGATGTGGTTCCGTGCCAGCTTTGACTGTGTTCGTCGCGTATGCCCCAACATCCGACTACGACGACGAGGAGGTCGAAGCCTTCCACGTGGAGCTGGAGAAGTTCTATAAGGAAGATCACACCTTCTACAAGGTGATCGTCGGCGACCTCAACGCCAAGATCGGGCCACGAAGGTCGCCGGAAGAACTTCACATCGGAACCCACGGTTTGGAGTGGAACGAGCAAGGTGAAAGGCTGTCTGAGTTTATCATGTCGACCAAGACCATCCATGGAAACTCGCAGTTCCAGAAGCCTCCCTCCCTACGATGGACCTGGGAATCCCCCGGTGGCCAGTTCCACAACGAGATCGACCACATCATCTTCAATCGCAAGTATTGCCTGACCGATGTCTCCGTTGTCCCCAAGTTCTACACGGGATCGGACCACCGCCTCCTTCGCGCGAGGTTCCGCTTTTCGCGTCAAGGAGAGAAGGCCGCGAAGTTCAAGAAGAGGAATCCCAGAACGACCATCAACTGGGATCTCTACACCTCTCTTGTCGGCCTTTGGGAAGATGCCGTCATGGACAACGTCGACGAGGAATACGATCGCTTCGTGCACCATCTCCACGATAGTGCTAAGGGAGCCGAGAGCTTGAAGACCACCAAGAGACGCCTGTCTCCGGAAACTCTCGAGGTGATACGCCAGCGTGGAGCAGCACGAGCGTCAGGCAACTACCAACTGACGTCCGAGCTTGCAAAGCTATGCAGAGCGGCGATAAAGGAAGATCTCAAGGAGAGAAGGGCGGAAGTGTTGGCTGAAGCAGCAGAGGCAGGGCTGAGCATTCGCAATGCCCGCCGGAACTTCGCCAACTTCAAGACCAAGATGACCGCTCTCCGACGTCCTGACGGAACCATCACCTCTTCCAGAAAGACCATGGAGAAAGTCATCCACGACTTCTACTCCGATCTCTTCGATAGCCACGTCCACCTGCCCCCATGCCATCTTCCGCAGGATGGATACGTCGTTCCCTCTGTTCTCCCTTCCGAGATCCGACACGCCATCTCGTCGGTGAAGAAACGTACAGCACCCGGTCCTGACAGGATCAGAGCTGAACACCTGAAGAACCTCCCGCCAGCGCTCATCAACACCCTGGCGCGGCTCTTCACACGCTACCTGTCCGAATGCAAGGTTCCATCTCAGTGGAAGACCAGCAAGACCGTTTTGCTGTACAAGAAGGGAGACGTGCACGACATTGGCAACTATCGCCCGATCTGCCTGCTGTCCGTAGTCTACAAGCTGTTCACTCGAGTCATCCTGAATAGGATTAGTAGAACGCTGGACGAAGGACAGCCATGCGAACAAGCAGGATTTCGGAGAGGATTCAGCACGATCGACCACATACACACCATTACGAAGCTCATCGAAGTGTCGCGAGAGTACAAGCTGCCGCTGTGCCTTACGTTCATTGACCTGAAGAAGGCATTCGACTCCGTCGAGACTGAAGCGGTCATGGAAGCCCTGCTCACCCAGGGCGTTCCTACTCAGTACATCAGAGTCCTTTGAGAGCTGTACAGTGGATTCACGACCAAGATCTCGCCATTCTACAACGACGTCGTCATTGACGTGAAGAGAGGGGTTCGACAAGGGGATACCATATCCCCGAAGCTCTTCAGCGCCACCCTCGAAAACGTCATGCGCGAACTAGAATGGGAAGACATGGGAGTGAAGTTCGACGGCCGGCAACTGCACCATCTTCGCTTCGCTGACGACATCGTGCTCATAACCCCGAGCATCAGTCAGGCGGAACGAATGCTGGCCGACTTCGATCGTGTATGTGGAAGCGTTGGACTGCAGCTGAATCTTACGAAGACGATGTTCATGAAGAACGGATGGGTTTCTGATGCCCCATTCTCGCTCAACGGAACGAACATCTCCGAATGCTCCAGCTATGTGTATCTGGGTCGCGAAGTCAACATGACCAACGACCTAGCACCAGAGCTGAGCAGAAGGAAACGAGCGGCTTGGGGAGCTTTCAAGAGCGTCGAAGAAGTCGTGAAGAAAACGAAGAACGTCCGACTCCGTGCCCACCTATTCGACTCCACTGTTCTTCCTGCCCTAACATACGCCTCAGAGACCTGGGCTATACGAAAGCAGGATGAACACGCGATCAGCGTCGCGCAGCGTGGAATCGAGAGGACGATGCTCGGAGTGACACGACTCACGCAAGTGAGAGAAGGCCTCCGGAGTTCCGAGCTTCGCCGACGTTCGAAGATCAGAGACGCTGTCGCATGGGCCAAGTCGTCGAAAATTAGGTGGGCCGGCCACGTAATGCGATTCGCAGACACCCGCTGGACGAGAGCCGTCACAGATTGGATTCCGCGGGATGTCAAAAGAACACCAGAACGCCCACCAACGCGTTGGTCGGACTTCTTCGTGAAAGCCCTGAACGACCGATATGACGCTCTTCGTGTCCCTCAAGCGAGGAGGATCCATTGGACCACTCTGGCACGCGACAGGGACGAATGGAGACGCTGCTGGCGCCCGCTCGAGCAAGTGGATGATCAACGGGACGACAGGTGATACAGGTGATACAGGCCTAGTTTCCGCATAGCTACAGTTTCCAGACCAATTCATCAATGCTCTCTTCGGCAGCTAGTTACTCCTTAGCAAACTAAGGCCGTCGTGTACTGGCTTGAACAAAATGAGATTGTGACTGAACTGACTGACTGACTTCAGCACAATAACTTTTTGGTGAAAGTGTTTTCTTGAATGCGTAGACACTACAGAATAAGGATCAAACATATACCCTTTCCATCACATTGTTCTTATTACATCTCACTAGTTAGTGGAAGATCAGCAGGACCTTCTTGCTGTACAACATGGGAGACGTGCTCGACGTGCTCGACATTGGCAGCCATCGCCTGATCTGCCTGCTGTCCGTAGTCTGCAAGCTGTTCATTCGAGTCACCCTTAATAGGATCAGCAGAACGCTGGACGAAGGACAACCGTGCGAACAAGCAGGGTTTCGGAGAGGATTCAGCACGATCGACCACATGAACACCATTACGAAGCTCATCGAAGTGTCGCGAGAGACCATGCTGCCGCTGTGTCTTATGTTCATCGACCTGAATAAGCATTCGACTCCGTCGAAACTGAAGCGGTCGTTGAATCTCTGCTCACTCAGTGCGCGTTCCTGCTCAGTACATCAGAGTCTTTCAAGAACTGTATAGCTGATTCACGATCAAGACTTACGCATTCTTAAACGCCGTCGTTGTCAACGTAAAGAGAGGGGTTCGGCATGGGGGTACCATATCTCCAAAACTCTTCAGCGCCACCCTCAAAAACGTAACACCGAGCATCAGTCAGGCGGAGCAAATGCTTTTTGACCTCGACGCGCATGTGGGTACGTTGAACTGCGGCTGAATAATCAGAAATTTGCAGCCGCCCTAGTCAGGAGTT
>CANDYH010001261.1:0-19772 GCA_947396885.1 Heligmosomoides polygyrus polygyrus | reverse complement strand
TTTCTTGATCGGAACTTTGCGAACAGCAGAATCTTCCACAGATTAATGCTCATCGTCATTATAACGTAACATATCAAAGCATGAATTCATATTATTGTTATGATAACCTTCTAGTTATGGCTAGAGCAATAAACGAAAACAAATTCAGGGCCCTGTCTCACTATTTCTCACAATCTCATGCAGTCTCTCCGCTGTTCCCATATCTATTTCCTGTACGGGTTTTCGCTGACTTTTTGTTGCTGTAATTTTTTGAACAGCAGACTTAACCGACTCAACCACGTTAGGTTACTTACAGACCAGCGTTTCCAGCATTTAAAAACTCACAAAAATGGAACAGTCACCTAGATCACTTTCCGACCAGGAAAGACAATCCTCTCAACATTTTTAGAAGCCTGTGGTATCATGGACGACGTGATGACTGCCCAGATATCTGCATATACAAGATGGGTTACATTGTATTTACCAAAATTGGTACTCTCAATCAGAATTTAGATGATAACTGGATGACTGATTAATCATTGTAAGTCAACACTTCCGTAGGAATGTTCAGTCTGGGCCAGCCTAGAAGCTCACGATATGAAGGTGACATAGCTTGACAGTTCCTAGATGGTTCTCGAAGTGATAGATTTGTTTCAGAATTCAATAAGTCGCCCTGTTCAATCAAAATAACAGCTCATGGCAGATATTCGTGATGCTTCATTTGAAAAAATGAATTGCTTAACTCCATATGATTGAGTATCACACCTAATGAAATCTACAATTGAAATTTGCACCTTCTATCAGGAGCACTGATGTAGTCTTTTAGCAGACAAGCGCATGACACAACCTTTACCGAGCCCTTTATTCCATGGTACTGCACTATGTGCTTAGAAAGTTTTTATAGATATTTGTAACTGATGAATCGAGAATTTTATGATCATTCAAACGTTGAGTGCACTCTGTTAGCATGTAATGCACACATAGCCTTTGCTGGCACATTAAGTTTGCCCTTCACTCAAACATTGCCACTTTTGAGTACTTTCTTTTGGTAGTATTACTATAGTTGCCAAACAGTATTTCTCTCACAATCATATGAAGGAGAACTCTTTTTACTTGATAAGCTGATTGTTTTCAACAGAAATCCTGTGTTTAACGGTACCCATTTCCGTTTCCGCCTTCCGGTCCAAAAACAGGCGGAACACGGAACGGAACGGAAGAGCTCAAAATGGCCGGAAATCGGAATTCGGAACACGGAAACGGAAATTCCGCACATCCCTGATTATAATCCCTGTGGTCAACCAGATATTCCTTCGTCGTTTTTCACACCGCTAAGGTGTTTGGAAAAGAATGACCAGCGAATTTCCTGACAGGATTCCCATCTACACGCTATGGAACGAGCATTTTGGAGAACACACTTGAGCGAGATGTAATTATGTAAATCGGTAACAGTTCGGAAGTTGATCCACACTAACCATATAGTTCCTCACATACAATTAGTGAAGTGTCGAGTGCTTGATGACCGACTTTGTATTGGTCTGTATTAGTGTTCTTTACTGTTTGCGGCAGTTCATGACTACTTGACCTATTGGACGAATATGGTTGTTCATGAAAGTTGTTACGTAAGCAATTTATTCGTTCTCCATTTTTAGTTTATTTAACAGAAACAAGATGCTTCTGTTCCATTGAAAAGGTTTTATCAAGGTGTTTTCTGAGATTTGTCTATAGCTGAAACAAAAAAAAAACTAAAACTAAAAAACAAAAACTGAAAGTCATTTATTTTTTGTTGCTATTTTTTGTATTTGCTTCCTAATGTTCGATTCAGTTTGAAATTAACATTGCCTTATACTTATCCACGCTCAAAGTTCTATACTATTTCAGCCTTAATGTCAGCTTTCAATCAACGCAATTCACCGTAGATGGGCTGTTTGGTAATTGCGAAACGAATGGATTTGTTGGCTCGTTTGTTAAGGAATTAAAGCCGTTTGTGGATCTGTCCTGTAAGGTAAGTCGACTCATCCAGTATACATCTCAACCATTAAATTGTTGACCCATGTCTCCTCTCATCTGACCAACACAAGCAAATTTCTTGAATTATTTCACAACTCTGACTTCGGTGAAAGTTGTGTAATGGAATCATTTGATGTGTCTTCACTTAACACAAATGTCCAAAACGATGAAGCCTTACAGGCACTATCTGAAATGCTGGATTTGCATGTGGGGACATAAACACGTTTGGAATGTCGAAAGCACACATCATGATTCTGGTCAAAGAGTGTTTGCATTGCAATGTCTCCAAATGGTCAGGTTCATATTATTCCCAAGTAAGGGGATCGGCTATGGGTCAACGATTAGCGGCGGTACTTGCTGGTCCTTTGCTTTATGGGTAGGACTGAACAACCAGTGCTCGACCGCTCACCGCTAATGTATTGCAGATACATAGATGACTGCTGCATAGTAACCTCGACACAATCCGGAATGGATGAATGTTTCAGGTTACTGAAAGAGCAATATCAGTACATTAGGCTGACTCGAGAAACTCCGAATAATTGGCTTGCGCATCTAGACACGCAAGTGAACATGCCCAGTGGGGAGTAGAAGGGTACCGGAACCAAGCTTAAAGAACATCCTGATTCACGCAAGGTCAGCAAACCCTTCTGCTATGAAACGTGCTATTGTCAGCAATGCTCCGAATGAATGGCAGTTGCTATGTGTACAGGCGTCAAGAGACTTTACGAGTAGCTTCAGATATGGCCATTTCGAACGGCTATAGGGTTTCAAGTCGTCATAGGAGATCTCACGCTAACTCCCATGATAGATCTCGAGCAGACAAGATTCCTCTCATCCTACCATTCATCTCCGATAGAGTCACTGCTGAAATTCAAAGAGCTATTGTAAGCGCACAATTGCAAGACGACGTTATCTTAGTGAACATTCCTAACGATAACATCAGGCGGCAGATAGTTCGATATAGGATCTGTATTTTGGAAAACTGCGTTATTTGCCCAAATGGTAGTTCAGGCAATTGCTCAAACGCTCGAGCAATTTACCAGATCGAAGCGTTAGAAGCATCCTGGATTTTCACAAGAAATCCAGTAATGAACAACCGAAATGAGTGTCTGTCTGTTACAAGTGACTTTCTGCCGTTCGTGTCTCATTGTGAACTGTAGGACCGGTCGGTGACAGTGGTGTGCAGTATGCCCTATTCGTCCCTACTGGCTAACTGTCGTAGGCGAACATCAGCCCTTGCGGTTGATCCAATTGGTGAATTTATTTCTCCCACTTGGTCCTTCCTTTTGCGCTCGTGGAGTAGGTCCGAAATGCTGGGGTAGTAGAGCGCAAATAAAACTAATGCACCACGTTCACTCCTCTGAAGACGACGAGAACTCGAAACGTGAGGCCCTGCTAAATAAAGATAAAGATCAAAATAAGGACCTTGTGTTGGCACAAAAAACTTGACTGACTATCAACGATTAAAGTTTAAAAAAATCGAACGTTGGTCAAATAGAGCAAATAATTATATGACAATGTAAGGACATAATAATGTGCTTAACCGATAGATGGTGCCGTGGTTTAACACAATCGGGGAAAGAGTCTGCTGTCGTGTGCATTTTGAAATGCGCCTGTTGGTTTGGGTCCACCTGAGCCAATTAACTCTTCCACCTTTCTGGAGTCGATGAATTGCTAGCAAGCGTATCTGAAAAAAAAATAATGAAGTAAATAATTCATCAGCTGTTCTTAGTAGCAAGCTGCCGTAGAGTCTAAATACGCTTTCAAACTGACTGCAGGACACCCGTAGAGGTAAAATGTGCGGCGCATTTGAAACAGCAATTGAGCAGCTCAGTACTTTATTCCTTCATATTCTTATTAATTTTTACAAGTAGCGAGTCCTTTCCTCTAAAGAAAATACGACATTGGAAGTTGATTTCTATGAAAAGAAGGACTGTTGTCTTAATTGAAGCTCAAAAGATGCGAAAAGGCCAATGTTTTGAGCTTGAATTAAAACTCGAAGTAATAAGGGGGGGGGGCAAAAGTAATGAGACAAATTGAAAAAATCTTTATCTCTTTGTAACTCAATTAGACTCAACCATGCTGAGGAATGTGTTTGACATTAAGGGCAATGACCTTGCTGCCATCGCTCAGCCAACTTCCTGATCTCATCCTTCCAGAACTGCTTGGGCCTGGTGTTGATCAACTGCTCGATATGGTTGTCAAGAACTGCTTGGGTTCTTGTGTCCCTTCCGACCAGGAAGTCCTGTAGGCTTAAGAAGTAGTGGTAGTCGCATAGAGATATGTCCGGCGAATACGGTGGGCGAGGCATGTGAACGTAGCCCGGCTGGCCAAGCCTATCCGTGGTTACTTGTTCCCGATGGGGTGCGGCGTTGTCGAAGAGGAAAACCTTCTTGAAGCGCTGCGATTGAATAAGAGCGAGTCGCCGGCCCATCTTTTTTATTTCGTTCACCATGGCCTTGGAGTTCATCGTAGTGCTTTTGGGAAACAGGTTCCGATAAACCGATCCACGGGCGCAGACCAGGGGTGTGCGTAAATGAAATCCGAAATTTCGTAAATCGTAAATCGTAATTACGAAAAAATCGTCGTAAATCGTAAATCGTAAACCGTAAATCGTAAGAGGCGCCTGACTTGCAATGCATCTAATTTCCTTGTTTTTTCTATTATGTTAAAGCTAATCGAAGCTAACTATGTTTTATTGAGACGTTTTCAGCTTGAGCTGGCACTTCTAATTAAGATGTAAGCTATTAAAATCAACTAGCACCTTTCAAATCAAGCGGGACAAGTTTTTGGAGAACCAAAATAAAGTGCTTGTTCAAAAACGCTATCTTAAAAGCCAAAATAAAAAGCTTACACTGCTTGGACGATCAAAAATGTTTATCATTCTTCTTGCCATTGGCTTCCATATAACTTTATACCTATGACTTTGTAGAAATAACCGCAACAACTCCGAATAAACCAACAAAAACCGTTCCATCGAAAACCAAAAAAAATAATTTGATGGCTGGCCAACTCTCAAATTTTGAATTGTACAACAGCATTTTTATAGCAGACGGGAAGGAATTGTGTGACGATTGAAAGAGTATGATCACATTTTTGGACACTCATCATAGTCGGATTTTTGACTTAAAATTATAAAAGAAGATATTTTTGTGACATTCTTTAGAAGTAAAGTAGAGAAGCAAGATGCAGCATATATTGAAAGTGGTTTAACGGACTCGTACAAGGTGCATTTTAAACAATTAGAAGAAACCCAGAGAAGTCGGAGGAGGACGTCTATCACGTGCTCTTCGATTAGGATCCTACCACGGGCAATCAAGTCTTCCATACCTGCTGAGTTGTGAATTGGTGCCTGATTTGTCTGGGAAGGATAAAGCACTGACCTCTACATCGGCGGCAGCCGCAATTCATTCTATAAGGCAAACCCACACTCAAATGACCTCTACGGTATCCCACAGAGGTAGAAAGAATGGATGGCGCATCTCAAACAGGGACTGGTTAACGTCGTTCTTTGTCCTTTATCATTTTTGAAGGCAATCACTACTTCTGGAATGAAAGATCGTCGTTCGACGATACCAGCCAATTATGTTCGGCATGTTCTTCGCCCGCAATTTGCTTGCACTTGTTAGATTTCGGAAACTCGAAAATGTTGCATTACTAATTAATGACTGCTTGCATTCTCCAGTCCTGCTCTCCACTACCTTTGTAACAAAGGCTATCGTATCTTTTGCCCAGTTTTCAGCATTCTGAACGGATCGCATAAAGCGAACGCAACAGCCCCAATCAGACCACTGAAAACAGATCAAAAGTGTCAAACTTTTTCACTTTTGCCATGGAAATGTTGGACGTTTTGCTTAAGGCGCACCTCATACGTACTAAGTAGACTCCGCGCCATGACATGCAGTGATAGTCAGATTGAAACATGATTGTTTTACTCCCTCCAACAGTTCAGCTGTTATTCCACAGTCTCCAATCAAGTGCAATATTCCTTGATTGCTTTGCATGAGTTCTGCTCGTGTGCATTGGAAAGAGTCGTATATGTGGTGAACAAGCGGTGAAAAAGTCACAAGTTGACAAGCGGTGGTTGCAGCATACATAGAATATGGTTCAGCAGGTGATCATCTTCATTCCTATGGAAAGAGAATTTTCATATCTTTCTATAAACTGGAACTCAGGTCACTCGAATGTGAGATGCTGTGCTAGAGTGTGACCAGAAAAAAGGCTAGCCCAGTTTCATTGCCAGGAATTAACTCGAGCGGCCTATCCACAAAGCTGCTGTCATAATCCGAATCGTATCACGTTATGTGGACGTTTGTCATCCGTGGACTGAAGATCACATTTACGAAAATTTACGATTTACGACCTAAAATGTCGTAAATCGTAAATCGTAAAAAATTTGCCAAAAATCACCGTAAATCGTAAAATCGTAAATCGTAAATCGTAATTACGCACACCCCTGGCGCAGACCCAAAAGCTCCAAAGGTGCTTCTCGCCGTGAGCATCTCGCCGAACAAAGGTTGGTAACAGGTCACCAGGCCTCACCCAGACTCGCTACTTCGCAGGGTTAAGGTAGAAGACGTGCTTCTCATCTTGCGTGACTATTGAGCCCAGGCTGCTTGGGGTTGAGAATTGGGCGAGATTTGCGCGACACAGTCGACTCGTCAGACTGGGGTTTCGGCATGAGACAGACTGGGGTTTTGGCATGCTTTTGGAAAGGGCGGAAGTGGTAACTTCTTAGATAGGCTTCAGTAAGTAGCATACAAACATACAAACACGATAAGCACGAAACCAGACTCCAGCCACGAGATATATGGACACGGCATGGGGCGTCTCATTACTTTTGCCCCCCCCCCCCCCTAATAGTGCTTTAGGAGTGGGGTTATTGGCTGGTCGTGGTGGATCGAGCGAGAAACCACAAACAATTAATTACTTTTGTTTTTTTGTGCATATCAAGACATTAACCCTTTCTCTTACATATATGTAAATTCAGAATGAGATCATACTGAACCTTTCAAGCAAGTTCTGGCTGAAAAATGAAGGATGTGAATCAATAGTCAACCTTTTTCTGGAGTTAAAGTATTCCTAAGTGATACAGTAGACGCCAATGGCTCATTACCTGCACTGTTCACGAAGAGCTCCGAGCTTTACACCTATCTGCTATTATTTCACAGAATTCGGGCAATGCAAGTCTTATGTATTCAGGACACCACATACGTTGACGTTCATCCTGCTGCGATTATCATTATATTTTCAATTCTTAAGTTCTTAAGCTCTGCATATTCCTGAGGTTCTCCGCGCTCAATTCTTCCTCTTATTCATCGCGTAGAATATTTATTTCAGGAACCCGGCTGCGACGTATTTCCTGAGGCGAACCTTACGAGATGCTGTTGCAATACGGATCTCTGTAATACTTCTACTGTCCTCTCTGCCCTACTACTGTTCCTAATGGCTGTGACAGTAAACCTTGCATAATACTCTGTTGCTGAACGCGTCTAACCGGCAAGATGACCTCGATGAATTCGACGTCCTCGTCAATGATCACGGGTGCTCAGAGCGGTCGAAATGCTTCTCTTCTGAATATCAATTCCGCTGTTTATCTTGATGGCATTTACTACAGCTGAATCGTGGACAATTAAGAGAGTGATATTGAAAAAGCTTTGAAACGCCAGTTGTTTCTAACCGCGTACTGATGTTGTTGAAGATGTATTTCAACGTTTAGGCGTTGTTGCTTAGTGTCGAATATGTCCAGTATATATTGGATCCGAATGAATCATTTTTGGATATCCGATTCAGATATCCCCATCCGAATCATCCACTTATCCGGCCACTGTGAATCATCCAAAAATCCGGGGTCATCCGAATCATCCAAAAATCCGGGGTCCGCGAAATTGTCATTGCCCGATTCATCCAATTATCCGGAGCCTGGATGATTCGGATAAAATCGGATAAATTCGGATAACCCGTTCAATTTCCTCGCTCCATTTTGAAAGTCGCGCACCCTGGATAAAAGGACCTGCTGAGTCATACGTTTTCGCGCCCCACTGTGAAATAGTGTCGCAATGACGTTGAATACATTTAGCACGCTGCTGAGTGTTACGTCGATCTTGGCATCTTTTCCTTCGAATGCCATGTTGCGCTGCTAAGAAACAACAAAGACGTGGACTGAGGGAGGGAAGGGATTAAGCACGCCCTCTGATCGGCACTTTGCTATTTCACATTGTATAGTATTCATGGAGAATTGGGTCGAGGGGGTCACCATGCAGAATAGCCCCATACCGCACTTTGTGCTGCATGAAATTAAAATGTTAATCAACACTTGTGTGTCTACCATTTGATGAACTGTGTTAGACTATTTCTGATGTAATTCGACATTCATGTGCCTTTTTGGGGAGAAGGAAAGCACTGAATAAATGGTGACCCGCCCTCCCCCCCCCCCCGACCCAATTTGCGTCACTTGATAATTTAATTTGGGATCTTAGAATAATTCATCTTGGAGTCAGAAATGTGAGGAAAGTTTTTTTGAGAAAAGCGGAAGACGTAATGGGGAAAGGGAAAGCCTAGAAATGGGCGGAAACCGGAGTGCGAAACACCGAAGCGGGAATGATTCAAAACTCTTTAGTTCGTCTAATTTTTCATAAATATACATATATCCATAATGGTAGTAATAACTGAGATGCTTTAACGAATTTAGATAGCTGGCAAGGCAGCGTGCTACTCTTTTTCAGCAACATATAACAATGTATAACAAAAAATCCTTGTATTCGTATAATTACTAAGATGACTTTTTAGATATTACTAGTGTAACAACGCGATGTTTGTGCAAAATTTTTCTGCAGTAAATCCAGCTGACGAATAAGACGTCAGAAATCTCACCACCACTTATAGCACTTAACCGGTCTTAGTGAATGTCCCAGATCTATCCCAATTAGGGGGGGGGGCAGAGTTAAGGTTACAGTTGCGTTCAGCTCCCACGACACGACACTCACGCTCTGAGTTCGCATGGGTACCATTGTGTCATTTGGCAGTAGCTGAAGCTCTGAAACAAAAAAGAGCAGGGAATTGGAGAGGCAAGACATCGCATGCCTTCCTCCGACTAGGATAAATCCAATTTCCCCCATGGAGCCCATTGTTAGCAACCCAAAGAGTGCTTATAGAACTCTGATCTAGATTTGGTGCTTCCAACCTAAGATTGCTAGGGAAAAAGATAAGCATGCTTCGGATAAGGAATTTGGTTCTTGATTCAAACACTCATGAAATCTTTGTGGAGCTACACTACTCGACACTACATCGTTTTAAGAAAAGTAAAAGGAATCCAATTTGGTTAGTGTTTTGACATAAAGATGCACCACCGGCTTGGAAGCAACACAATCACAAACGAATTGTTAATCCCTTTCTTCAGCCTTTCGTTTATGTTCAAGAGGTGAACGAAGACAGGGCAAAGCAATCAATGAGTGATGAGTCACCATTTCCGTTCCAACATCCGGCCCAAAAAGGGAGGAACACGGAACGGAACGGAAGGACTGAAAACGGTCGAAAACCGGAATTTGGAACACGGAAGTGGAAATTTCGCACATCCCTGTTTGAAATGATCCAGCTCTTTGATGTTTCCTTTCTCGACGAGAAGTGAGAGTCTTTCCATACATGCACTGTTGTTGGTGTTGTTGTTGTTAAAGGATGGGTTCCTCTTTAACGACCAGAAGTATTCTGATAAACTGCATCTTGCGTTAATGCGCCGGGTATCCGATTCGGATATCCGAAATGCGGGGTCCGAGAAATTGCCATTATCCAAATCATCCAAAAATCCAGGGTCCGCAAAATCGCTCTTATTCGAATCATCCAAAAGTCCGGGACCCGCAAAATCGCCCTTATCCGAATCATCCAATTATCCAAAGATTTCGATCGGATCCAATGAATAATGTCCAGTTAAAGCTTTCGCTCATTTACACATACTAGGTTGTGCGGAAAGGCTCGTCAGTCTTTATAGTTTATATTTTGAAAGTCGTAACTCGCTTTAGTTAAGCTTTTCCTACTTAAAGTAAATATCATTCTCTAGGTCACATCACTGTGCCGATTCACAATCTGAAGCGTATTTATAGAATAAAACGTATTAAAATCTTGTAGAATTCTGTCTATTGGAACCACAGGGGCTGCTAGCCATCGTAATGTTTCGAAAACGTTATTTTACTCACGAAGGCAAGAATAAACATCATGACTGGAATAAGGCTGGAAGGTAGAGTTTGGTTTATTAAGCGCATAGTTCGACGGAAACTTTATTCGTAATATTTTTGGAACTGAATACTTCAAAGCTGCTCAGGTGGGTTGTCATGTAAGAGGAACTTGAACAATGCCAGTATTCGGCTTCAATCTGAGACTCCTCAATTCCTTATTTTTTATATCTACCCCGTGCAATTAACTGATAATAGCATGAATAGACTTGAAAATAAAATGACAGATTAAACCACGGGGTCTCTAAACTTCCTCGGTTTACTTTTTACTGTTCAAAAGAGGCTTAAAAAGCTTTTTTGATGCATATAGATAAGCAGTCACTAATCAGAACGGCTTAAAAATTACAATCCAAATAGGGGCGATTCCACACTAACCGTTCTGAAATATGAACCTTAATTGGTAGTTGGATTTTAATTGATCTCGTTGTGGTTCTCTGGTGAGGTAACGTGGCAGATGCGTAATTGTCTCTGAATTTTTGCCTCCAAACTTGATTAAGTGGACACTAACAGCAAGTGGGAAAAGGCGATATCTATAACGATCTACCCGACCGGTTGTCGTTGGTAATTTGGACCTGACTTGTTTAGATAACTATGGTAAACTGCAATACCAGACAGGTCTTTTGGACATTGACCCAAAAGAACGCGCTGGCAAACTTTTCGTTGCAAAGCGTCCGTTTAATAACCTTTCTAAAATTTAAATACTTGTGAAAAACGCATATTTGAGGTCAGCAGTTCGAGGTTTTTCGTTTAGTATACGTGTAAATTTCCATATTTGATTGACTTTTCATCTATTTTCCAGTAGATCCTTCTAATCGCAGCTGGCCACACAACTTGCACCTCCAACCTAAGCCTTTTCAGACTTCGTCGCTCGAATAAAACTTTAGGACGACCAATTTCGCTCAAGCTTCGTCTAGGGGTTATTCATGTGCTTATCACGTATTTGACATTGGTGTTCTCTTGAAATTTCTACCGATTAGGATAGCTCACAGTAGACATTCCACCTTCACATATTTCGGAAAAATTGATTTTTTGACAGCTTTGCATAGATGAGGCCGATCGAAATCGCGCTAAACAGACGATGACGTCATCAAGCACCAAGCCTCGCAGTGGACAAAAATCGATGTTTTCGAGGTTGGACGAGATTGATACCGCCCAGGTTCGACTTTCAATGAATCTTGGCATGACGTTCTTGATTATCGATGCAGTGTTCTTGCAGAGATTGATACCGTTTGATAAAGCTCTTCGTGCTGAACAAAGTGGTGTCATTACTAGTACCGAAAACTTAAACTAACGGAAGGTGTTATAATGAAAGGTAAAGGTTCACGTGAAGGAAGGTATCGAAACCAACCATAAGAGCTTGTCTTTGGTTCTTTTTCCATGTTATTCAAGCAAATTTAAATCTGAGCGAGTAGCAGCGATGTAGGCTTCTACCGATAGCGTTCACCGCTCTAAAATGACTGCTGGGCTAAGACAGTTGAGGTAGCCGAGGAGTGGTTGGCACGAACTCGTAACATATTTTAAGTCCTGTACGTAGACGCATTTATAGGCCGTTAGCTCGCCGCCATGTCTTTCCGCAGCGGTCGACTGAAATCGAAAAACATCACGCATGCCTAAGCTGCGTCGCTTTGTCTTTTTATAAGCTGTACAACTACACTTTAGTAAACTATTAGAACTGTTTTTGCATGCAAAGCCCACAGGTTGGAGCCGGAATGATTCGCACTTGAGTTATTGCGCTCCGAACACGTCCGTGCGTCCAACAGTATGTACCCTGCAACCTCAGTGGGAGGGTGGAAATTACTGACTGGCAACGCCTAGCCCTCGAAGGATTTGGAGCGCACATCCACAGCATTTCACTGCTTGAATACTGAGCTCTACTAGGCTCTAGCACACTTGATACGACTGACGACGTCAATGAACTCCTTGCCGCAAACGCGCAGAGCGGCCTCGTCCTCTATGCGAAGCTGTCAGAAAATCTATTTTTCCGAAATATATGAAAATGGAACGACTGGTGTATCTAACCCATGTTAATAGCGAAAATTGATGCCAGATTCGTAACCAGCACCCGAATAACCCTGTCGACGAAGTTTGAACGAAATCGGCGATTCTGACTCGACCACCCTAAGTTATCCAAACGGGAGTAACCTACCGTCATTGGCGAAATTTTAGAAACCTACGTCGGGTTTGTAATCAACGCCGCCGTAAATAACCCCTTGACGATTTTAGACGCACTTTGGTCGAATTTTTTTCTACAAACGATGTACCACAAATAGGCTTGCGCTGAAGGCGCAGGTTGAGAAACCAGCTGCGGTTAGAGTGAGGTACAAGAAAATCGACGAAAAAAATAGTCAGATATGGAAAATTTATATACTAAAAGATAGAACTCGAGCAGCGAAGCTTAAATATCGACTTTTTTTTACAAGTATTTGATTTTTAAAAAGTTATTTTAATGCCACTTTGGAACAAAACCTGCGCGTTCTTTTCAGCCAATAACCAAAATACACGTTGGCTCCTTCAGTGTTGTACACTTTGTTTTTTTTTGTCCCTGACCTTTCTAATGTCCCTAGATACCCATCAATCTGGAAGCTAGTGCTCAATTTTTTTGATGTCCTTTGTTCTAGCGGTTGCTCCACTTTTGACTGATTTTCTTAATTTTTGACAAAGTTACAGATAGTGAAGGCAGTGTAAAATCTTTGCTTTTTTGCATAAAACGGATGTTGCGATAAAACCACTGATGCCACGAATTCTCAGTGGACACCCACTTCTGGAAAGCGCCTATCGCCAGGAAGGCTCTAGCAAACGTAAAAACTTAAATCGATTGTAAGCCGTTGTTATTTAATGCGCTTTAACATTGAATGCTCGAAAACTTTCCTAGCAATTTAATATACATCGGGTGTAATTATATACAATTTAGGGCGTAATGATACATTGTACATACACATACATTTTTTGTGACCTGTCCTTGTTCATATAAAACATATACATGTATGTTACAGGATGTTTTGTTGCGATCAAAGCTTTTGCGCCAGGCTGGACTCGAACCCGCATCTTCTCCTTTCCGGGCAGCGACGTTCGCCTTAGGCCTCGTGCATACTTCCCGTCGCCGCGATGGAATCGCGGCGATGAGTTTTGCAGAGCGACGCGAAAGAATTTGAACTTCTCAGCGCCCGTCGCATCGCTCACCGCTCTGCAAGGAAGCGCGACGGCGATCCGTCCAGGACCAACGGTAAACACCGCGCGCGGCGCGAAAAAGTATGCCATGCCCGCGATGGGCGCGGGAAGCCACCGCGCACCCTGACTGCAACTGTTGCGGCGGTCGCGGCGAAGTTTCCTTTTACTATTCGGCCGCGTTCGGCGGAATGGCAATGAACTGAGCGCCGCGATGGCATCGCGGCGATTGAAGTATGCCCCCGGCCTTACACCAGGGCGCTGTTTGATCGCACGTAACATCCGCGATATCCTCGAGATCATCCACGTGTCACGGGTGGGTGCTGACAGACCTCGAAGATATAGTGGATGTTACGTGCGGTCAAACAGCGCCGGTGGTGTAAGGCGATCACTGCTGCCCGGAAAACGGAAGATGAGGGTTTGAGTCCCGCCTAGCGCAAGTGCTTTGATCGCAACAAAACATTCTGTAACAGCGTGTAGCCTCTCTACCAGCCGCTCCAGGCTTAAGCAAATATGTTAAAGCATATACATGAATTATATGTAGAGGTGCCACAAAGATGTAAGCACTGTTTGAAAGACGGTAATTTTGCTGTCAAGGGACTGAGACGCTAAAAGTTTATGCGAATGCAGAAGAAAATAGAAATTCTTATACATATGAGCGGTAAGGATTACGAAATAAATTTTTCTGAAATGCTGCATTGGTTGTGCATGTTGCAATCTTGCTATTAACGCAATTACGCATCATATAGGGGTCAGTTTGTGTTTATTTAAAACAGTAAGGCAACGATTGAAAACGGCTGCTTGTTTTCGTGTAATTGCACCAATAAATGAAAAGGTTAAAGAGGAAGGTTGAGCTTGTATCACTAGTCAAATGACAACGATAGATGCCGTGTGCTGCTGTTTCAGTGTAGCATACGCTACTCTATGAACTCTCCATAGAATTTAATTAGCGATGCAGTAGTTTGTTAAGTTTCCCGCAAAACTGAATCATGCACCTCAACAACCAATCGAGTCTGAAATGATAAAACGAATGCATGGCGCAATCAATCAATGAACATTTTCACGCTGCAGAAAATGCATTATACTGTGCATTCAGATTACGAGAGAAAATGCCCGAACCGCGCCGCGTCTGTTTCTGTGCGAGAAAATGCTCGCAACCAGGGGAGAAAATGCCCGCGACCAGGGGAGAAAATGTCCGCAGCCAGGGGAGAAAATATCTGTGGCCACTGAACGGATTTAGATAGGGTCCATACAACAACCAGGGGTGCACACAAAATTCTGTGCGTTAAATTTTTTAACGAAATTATTTAACGGAAAATTTTCGTTAAATTTCCGGTAAATCGTTAAATTTTGTTAAAAATACAAAATAGCAAACCCTTATTTCAAGTGAAAAGAATCAAGGAAATCATATAGGTTTCCAGTTCAAGAGTTCAACAGCTAAAGTTCAAAGAATGGAGTGCAACATTGCAATGTTATACAAACAATTCAAGATAAACAAACGTAGAAAAATAAACAAGCCTTCAGTAACAAATTATCTACAGGGTGTGGAGTAAGAGCAGGTATGGAATTATCGTGGAAGCTGATCACCAACAAGGCGTCTTAAAATGTACGGTCAGGCAGAATCCGAAGTTCCCTCCTTTCCTGGTTCTTTGCGAAACCATTCTGCCTGACTGTTCTATGACCATATGCAATTTCGATGCGGGCCAGGCCACTAAGTATAAAAAGGTCAAATAATGATACAATTAAAAGCCAGTCAGTGGAAAGTTTCCACGTTATCGGACGCAAGATTTTCGAGTGCCCGGTGAGTGGGACCATCCACTTTTTTGCAACGTCGTGACCATGACACGGCATCGTGTCACACGTCCCACACTGCTGAACAGATGTGACACATCGTTGATGTGTTAACGTTCAGGAAAAGTAGCCTCCCAAATTTTTGGTATTAGCGCTTTTCTAAAATTGTTTAAAATACATCCAGCGGCCCAAAAAATATTCTCTCCGTCTCGGCTGTTCCAGTTGGCGGGCAAAAGTATTCTGGAATAACCAGCGCCAGGTGAGGATAAGCATATCTTACGAGGAGGTTATACCAGTATAATTTTGTCGATTCGTTGACGTACTTGGGGCTCGGCGAAGAAATTTTTAGCTCCAAAAGGCATTTAAGGATAAGGATAAAGGACGGCGTCACTCAATCCCTTTTGAGATGCGCCACGCTTTCTACTTCTATGGGATACGGAGGCGATTTGAATGCGTGTTCGGTCTATACCTACTTGCGGTGGCGAGCCGATGAACAAGTCAACGCTTTATCCTCCCAGACATGTCTGGATGGAAGGCTTGGTTGGCCGGGCGGGAAATCCGAACCAGGAACCTGGTATCGGGTAACAGCCGGCACCTCCTCCGACTGCGCTACCCGCGCCCCAAAATGCATTATTTCCAACAATTCAAAACAAATTCATGAAAACGTCAAAATGTTCTTGCCAATTTCAATAGTTTTTTTTAGGAACAATCCTAATCGGGGGTGACACCTGCAACAATCGTGAAGACTAAGGGTAAATGTGATAAAATCACTGAGTGGAAAGTCCGTTAAAAATTCCGTTAAGTCGTTAAGCCAGAATTTAACGAGAAATGCCGTTAATTCGTTAAATTCATTAAATCGTTAACCGTTAAATGTGCACCCCTGACAACAACCACTACAACAACACATATGGTAATCACGTGGACAGTGATACGGTATTTTTCTCATGCCGTCTTCAGTTGCCACGCCCACGATTTCTCATGCCTCTACTCGACGGCATGAGAAATCGTGGGCGTGGAAACTGAAACTGTAGCACCATCACTTGGATTCCCTAGCAGAATTGATGGCCTTACCGTGATAGAGAAGCTTTGGAGAATACGAGGAAGGATTCTCGTTACACAGTTAACAAGGATGCTCAACGTTTAAATTAGTACAAACGGTGTTTTATGTGAAAAGAACACTGAAAGGAGCGAAAGAAGCGTTTTCGCCCAGATTTCAATTTCTAGCACGTAAAACTAGAAAACAAGCACATCAGCGGAACCTGGTAGCTTAGAATTACTTTTCGAAGCATTGAGCTGCGGAACTGTAGGCCACCTCAATTGTTGAGTTTGTTTTTAAGCCACATGAACGCCACATGGAGTGAACAGTAAGGTACATTCACTTCAAAGTCATGAGAAGTAGAAAATGAAAAAATGGCAGAACTTGTTTGGGAATTTATTCACAAATTGGTTTTTAGGTTTTACTGAGTCTTTCTAATGAAGTCGTCATTTTTGACTAATCATTTCCTTCTTTACTAAAACAGGATTTGAACATAGATATTTCAACATTCATTGCTTTTCAAGTGATTTTCATCTGATACACCGTTGGTATCGTAAATACTTGTTGTGCCCTTTTTTATTAAAGTTTTTCTCAGTATAGGATTTCTATTTTGATTGCTTTGTTGCTGTTTTTCTGATATTTCCACATATCTGAATAAAGGATTTAAATATCTGAATGCTTAGTTGCAACATAGGTTTCACCAAAAACGCTATTAAAATGACCAGAACCTACATTGTAGCACCTCGCGAAAAATCGTTTAAGCCACCTTCTCGAAGTATAGAGTGTTTTTCGAACATGAAAATTTGCGATCAACTTCTTATGAGAGCTTTGGTACAAATGAAACGTTGCGGATACGTCCGGTGAAGGCCCTTCTACGGTTTTTTCACAGTTTCAAACTTTCCTTAGTTTCCTAAGTGGTGACTACCGCTCAAAGTTGTTTTCTTTATTACGGCGCCTTTGCTACTCATCACATGATGGTGTGCTATAGATTCTTCTCGTCGACCCGGGAATTTTCTCCCTTGGTTGCGGGCATTTTCTCCCCTGGTTGCGGGCATTTTCTCCCCTGGTTGCGGGCATTTTCTCCCCTGGTCGCGGGCATTTTCTCCGCACGCAACGCGCGCCGTGAGATTCGGGCATTTTCTCCGTAGACCGTGCATTCATGTGGATTGTGAAAGCATTTAATGGTAGAGCCGTTCAAACAGTATCTAAAATTTTAGGGTATCCCGCATTTTGCCGCATGCTGTAGTTTGTTTTTACCTTTTGAACTTTAAAACAAACACAAGTTCATCGATCAGAAGTTCCGTTTTCTTGAGCTTTCGTATGAGCTCTTAGTATCTTCAGCACTTTTACTGGGAGCAAAGATAGCACTTTTGAACGAATGCTTACCTCTTTCGGCATGCCCTGTACAATGCTTTCGGAAATGTGTTGTGCATTCTGAGTTCAAGTAAATCTGTGTCGAGGATCACGTCGATTTGTGTGAAGAGTGATGACTGTCGAGCACTGTCATCCACAGTAGTCTTCCGAACTCAGATAGCGAGCCGAAGGTGTTACGATCGAAGCGAGTGATACGCAGCCCTCACCTACATACCATTCAAGGAATCGCTTTTCATCTTCATAGCTTTCGGTGACCGCGGTTTATCACCTCCTTCAAATCCTACGATGTAACAACGATACGGTTATGTTGGTTGCTAAGCACAATTCAACAGTGCTGTTCATCAAACAACCGAGTTTTTACACCCCTTTTTAGATTTGACGGGGAATTGTACAGTACCGCGCATGTCTTTTGGTCAATTCCCGAAAAAGCCCCTTTGGAGCGTTCCAAAGCGGCTTTTTTATATAACTTTCTTTAAAATCAAGCACTTGTGAAATGAACTATATATTTGAGCTCAGCAGGCCGAGCTCTATCTTTTGACATATAAATCAATAAAGTTGAACAATGTATATAGGCCGGACATAATCAATCGAGTGGGTGCGAGAGCCTGTAGAGTGACAGTTTGGAGAGTTTTATCGAAATTTCCAGCCGCCCTACTCAGAAATTGCCTTAAGACTGTTCAGCTTGTCTTTGGAGTGCGCCGTGAACAATGCATATAGAATCGAACCTATCAATCGAGTAGGCGCGACCACTCGCACGCGCGAGTGTGTTCAATGCGCAATAACTCTGTCGAGATCGAATCGTTCCGGCTGCGGCTTGTGGATTTCGTAGGCAGTAGAAAGCTTTAGTAGTGCGCGAAAGTGCAGCGTTATAGCTTCTAAACAAGCGAAATTATAGCGGCGCGAAAATGCAGGTTAGCCGTGTATGACACGATTTTTTCCGACTTCAGTTGACCCCTGCAGGAAGACGCGGCGTGCTAACGGCATGCAAACGCGTATGCTAGCAGAACACTGAAGGCACTTTACGACGACATGCTCACAGCTCCTCAGCTGCCTGAACTGCCTTGGCCTCATCTGCCAGTTTAGAACGGCGTAAGATAGCGGTTAGAGTTTCTTGCGCTCTTACTCACCCAGATTTGAGCTTTCGACTCTTGCAATGACACCGTTCTCTTCAGCTCGAAGAGCTCTATCGAACGGTGTCAGTCCCATCCAATTTCAGAAAAATGGATTTTTCGACGATTTCCCTTCGAGGACGTGAGCGCCCCAAGCCGAGCCTGCGCGGACGATGACGTCATAGAATATCGATATCTTAGAATTGGGCCAAGCTAGATACCATTCGGTCCAGCTTTTCATGCTGAATCGAATGGTGTTATTGGGAGTAGGGAAAACTGTAACTTGGGCGAGTAAGAGCGAGGAGAACATGGACCGTTGTTGTATTGCATTGCACGCGCGGCCGTGATCTGAGCGCGATAACTCTGTCATGTGTGAACCTTTCCGGTTGCAGCTTGTGGGTTTTGTAGGGAGTAAAATGTACTAATAGTGCGCTGAAACAGAGCCATGTAGCTTATGATTGGACTAAGTTACTGCCCTGCGAAAATGGAGGTTATCCTTGTATGGCGCATTTTTTTCCAATTTCGGTGGACCACTACGGGAAGATCCAGTGAGCAAACGGCCTATAAATGCATGGGCGAGCAGAACGCTTAAGGTACTTTACGATGATATGCTCACAACTCCTCAGCTGCCTAAACCGCCTTAGCCCCAGCTGCCATTTTAGGACGGTGGACTTAGCGTTGAAGATTCCTGCGCCCTTACTCGCCCATGTTTGAGTTTTCAACACTCCCAATAACGCAATATTAGCTTCAGCACGGAAAGCTCTATCGAATGGTGTCACTCTCAACCAATTCTGGAAAAAGCGATTTTTTGACATTTCCCACCTGGGCCGAGCCTGCGCGGACGATGACGTCATAGAAAATCGATACTTTCGAAATTGGCCAAATTTTCTCATTCAAAATCATCTAGGGGTTATTTTGAGCGCTGATTACGAATACGACGTCCGTTTTTGAAAATTTCTTTGATTTCGGTAGGTTACCTGCCGCTTGAGGGTGGTCGGGTCAGGATCACCATTCACCCTCAGTCATCAGTTTGGGTGCCTTCTACCATAATCAGCCAAATGGACTTTTTCATCGCGTTAGACACCC
>CANDYH010001258.1:0-20003 GCA_947396885.1 Heligmosomoides polygyrus polygyrus | reverse complement strand
ATAGCGAAAACATCTTGTTTACAAGTGCTCCGACATACCTAACGGCGTGTCTCGCCCTTGCGCGCTTCGCGCGATTTTGCAGCATTACTGACCATGCTTTCGTCATAGACATTCTCTCCGGACCTTCCAGTAACGCCAATGGTTTGTGCTGCGCAGTATTTCTGTCACTCAGGTTGCTCTTCCGCAACCGTTCTCATGCTCAACAACAAGCGTTTCCAGATATCAGTGACATGTCTTCCGAAGCCAGGTTCCCCCTTACTCGTTTCTTCTTATTGCTGGTCCGCCTTCTGGTCTTCCCTCCCCTCTTTAGTCCCCACCTTCCTGGTCCCTACTCTTGGCCCACTTCTTTGTATTCACTATTGACCTCCTACTGGTCTCTTCTTGCTGGTTTCCCCGTCCTAGCACCCCTCCAGTTTGTTTTTCCTTCCTATTCGCTCTCCCGGTCCACCCTAGAGGTCCACCTTACAGCCTTTTTCCACCACCCCCTTGTGGTCCTCCCATGCTCAGGCGTCGGTGACACGTATCAGAATCGGGACGCTTGTTGCGCGTCGTTGGGGGCCGTCTTCTGGATCCAGAAGCTCAAAAGCACGCGTAGCCGTCGCTTTGTCGAGCATGAAGAGGATATGCATATGGCAGATTCCTTTGCTCTGTATGAATTCCCCTACGGCTCCCTTCTTGTTGGTTCCCCGTCCTGATCCCGCCTCCAGGTTCCTTCTTCCAGGTAGATTCCTCCCCCTCGGGGTCCACCTTACTACTCTCCCCTAATTAAGTAAGTAGCCCTCCCACGCTCACGACACGACGACGGCGAGCGAACGCCCCCGTTACGCTACATCGGTGTAAAATTTTCTAAATCCTGTCTCCCTTACTGATAATGGATCCCCTTGCTGATCCTTCTTACTGCCCCCCCCCTCCCCACCCCCTTGATTGGTAACTCCCTACTGGTCCCTCCTTATTGCCTAAACCCTTCTTGGTTTCACCTCCTGGACTGCTTCATTGTTCCCCCTATCGACCCCTCCCCCCATCCCGATGCCTCCTGCAGGTCGCTCCCTCCTGATCGCTGTCGGTTCTCCACCCTCGAAGTCCCATCCTACTCTTACCCCTTTAGTGGTCTTCTCATGCTAATAGTACGAAGTCGGCGTCACGGCTTCTGAACCTGGACGCTCAGAAACGCGCGTAGGTGCTGTTGTGTTAAGCAGTAAAGGGCTGCGCTTCCCCTGCTGTAGCAACATCCCACGTTCGATAGCAAATTTAGCTGAAGATGGTAAGGCGTATCTCACTTAGGGGTCTTACTTAGATCTAACCAGATACTCCTGATGTCGCGTCATATCGACGTGGCCATTTTCGATATCCACCGACACCATGGTCAGTCGATATGGAGGAAGGTGTTGAGCGGTCGGTGGCGGATCGCGGCTCTTCCACCGCCGCTACAGGAGAGCACTGGGAGACGGGAGCAGTTCCTGCACGAGCACCTTGGACGCACTACACCCTGGAGTCCCTTCCCTAGCCGAGTTATGCGCTCGAAGAGCGCACAACCCATCTCCGATGTCCCCCTCAGCGACGAAAGCATTCTTGGCACGAGCCGCCTGGATGGCCCCACCCCGGAGTCCCTTCCCTAGCCGAGTTGTGCGCTCGAAGAGCGCACAAGCCATCTCCGATGTTCCCCTCAGCGACGAAAGCATTCGGTGCAATCCTAGTTGGTGGTGGCCGCTGTTAAATGATTTGCCGACATAATGAAACACATTAAAAAGGCAACAACATGTAGAAATAAGTGAACTATGTCAACCTTGTTGCCCAGATAGACTCAGTTCCTGAGTCCTTTTTAGGTTCCCCTCTTACTACTCGCAAGAGGGGAACCTAAAAAGGACCTTTCTCGGTGCACTCTAACAAGGGGTGACTCCCTTGCTAGATTTGCACCGAGAACGGATCGTCTTCTAGCAGAAAAACAGATAGCATCAGTAAAATAATATAAAAATAGGCCAAGACACCATCAATTAACGTTTGGACACAGGGAAGACAGTGCACTTTACGTCCTAACCATTTGCAAACGTCCCGACCTAGTTCACAAATGTTGTATATTCTCAGGTTTTCTGTGGTATTTATTCTGATTTTCGTTAGTGCAGTTGTTCTCTAAGAAATGAATAAGTTCAATATGTTTCAATACTGATCACATTCAGTTATTATAAAATCGTTTAAGAGTGGCCACCACCAACTAGGATTGCACCGAGTTGTGCGCTCGAAGAGCGCACAACCCATCTCCGATGTCCCCCTCAGCGACGAAAGCATTCTTGGCACGAGCCGCCTGGATGGCCCACACCCCGGAGCTCGAAGAGCGCACAACCCATCTCCGATGTCCCCCTCAGCGACGAAAGCAGTCTCGGCACGGATTGATGTGCAAGTTTGCGTGGTACTCCAGCAGGAGCTGGCATATTGCCAGCGGAGCAAGTGGTTAGTTCTAATGGCTATCTCACTTAGGTTAGATCACTCAGATCACATCGACCGCCAACTCAATTATATAGTAGATAGATAGATAGATAGACAGATGCTCACGCTCCCGCCGTTTTATGAATAGGGCCACAGGTTGTAGGCAATTTTAACACGGGTGCGTCGGGCCACACCTTAGAGTCCCTTACCCTGTCGAAATCGGTGCTCCCGCTACAGGAGCAGAATATCTCGGCGCCTCATCAAGTTTTTTTAATTTAATGTAACCCAGAACGCCATAAAAGGCTGCCTTACATGGTGAATTTGCGCTGCGAGATATCTGTAGACCTCTCCCTGTATTAGGGTTTGAGATCTCTAGGTCAGGCTTTCGAGGCTAGCAAGGTGCATCGAGACCACCCTCTTGTCCGATGGTTGCAAGCTGCCACTACTGTTTTTAGCTGTGAAAGGTGAAAAGGCGCAGGCTAGCTAATGTTTATTCTCGACCGCCCTCTACCGAGCGCAACAACAGACTTTGATTCTAAGACATCTCAAGGGATATTTATACTATCGCTTGGTGTGCTGCTCCAATGGATCCTACCACGAAGAGACACGTGCTTACATTTGAGTATCCAAAAAGGAACTACGTACAATAGGGAATACCGTACGCCATAACAGTAATGAATGGACCCGTTGTGCTGAATGTCCCCATTCCCTCTCCCCGAACCAGATAGTGCCGAAATGGTGCCGACTTCATATTATCGACCGATTTTCCACATGTGTTGCGAATCGGTGACCCCACTCGAGAGGGTGCATGCCCCGTCCCCCATTCGCCCCGTGGTGCTACGAGGTACCAGGAGACCCCAAGACCCAAGGGGGACATAAGGGGAACCCATGGTGTGAATAAGCCACGCCCTCTTCCCTGGCCGACGGGGGCCCCGCGTGTTGACTTCCAACCCCGCGCTGGGCAGCGCCTGGATTGACGCGCGCCCGCACCACACACCAGCCGCGGGTGTCTACGGGCGTGGTAGTGTCCCCGGACTGTAGTGAGCACACCTGACCCCCTGCTTACCCGATAACTATACGGAACCCTATGCAACACAATAGCAAGAGTCTCCCAGCATGATATGACCACACCACAAATTACAGCAATACCCATAATGACACCATGAAGACATTATTAGGAGACTCACCGCCTTCCTCGACAGCACAGTAGACATATTAACCACGGTTCATTCCATATATCAACATCACACAGCCACATCAGTATAATACCAGAGATGGACGCTAGATAATATGGAATACAGTCTAGATGGGACCGCCCCGGCTGGAAAGACTGTAGTGGCTATCTGAGGCTAGGCGAGCCCCATCCGGGCTCGCCGTCCTCCCTGTAGTGCGGCCGGCTGTATTGCATCGTGAGGAGCGGCAAGGCTCCGCTCAGGAGATCCCCGGGATGATGACAGAAGCGGGTTCACAATTGCGGCGCCCCAGCGCCCCAAAGCCGCGCCCGCGCAGCCGCTCGACGTGTCGACGGAAGTATAGAATGAGCCGGACGGGGGGCGGCGCAACGCGGTCCCCGCCGACCAATAGCGTGCGCCTGCAGGCCGAGCCTCGGGAGCGCCTCATCGGGGTCCCGGCGGATACGGCAGCCCGCGGGAGTTTGAATATAAGGGAGCGGACCATCGCATTCACGACAATATGTAGCGCTTCAATACTCTATCACAATCCTGTTACGGTGAGCTTCGGCTAGGAAGGCGAAAATTCTAACATACTGTAGCCTTACGGCGCCCTCTCTGCTCTCCTATCTTGTTCAACTGCATGAAGTGTGGTAACTAACAACAGAGGAAATTGTCAAATGTCTCGAGCTAATTCAAAAATTATTTCACATAACTGCGATTCCTATTTGCACTTCTCTTTAGTGTGCATTTGCGACCGATCAAAACGTTTTTCACGCAGTGGAAGTGGGAAGAGGATATATTCAGCTGCTCATCTATCAAGGAACACATGTCACGAATCAGTTCTACTATGACTGGATAACGTTGAACGCGTATAAAGTGAGCCGCTACATTATAAAAATTTTCAAAATAAAAGACTTCACCAAAATATGTCCATATGGAATTTTTATGGCCAGACAACGTTGGACACCTATTTCCATGGACAGCACAGAAAATATTAAATGAACAGTAGTCTTCGGCTTAAGATGGCGCTAGATTCGGCCTCTCAGGGACTGCTCTCAAGAAGTAAGGATGTGCATTCAGGGGCCGGTTTCATCAACGACTTATGTAACTTTAACGGAAAATTGAAAGCTTATCAAGCGATATGGTGAGCGATAAGCCACGTTAAAAGCTCAGGTAAAGCGGCTTATCGCTCACCATATCGCTTGATAAGCTTACAATTCTCCGTTAAAGTTACGTAAGTCATTGATGAATTCGGCCCCTGGGCATTTGCCATAGCTCTAACTACGATGCCGATGTACTGAAATAATCGAGTTTTTAGAACAGCTTTAAATTGCAGCACTTTACGCTGAAAAAATTGACCTAAACCAAAAATCGGAGAAAGACTTCAGAAAAATCGTCTGTATAAAGACCTGTATAAAGATTCATTTGTACAAAGAGCACAGTGTTTTGGCCTTCAATGAACTTTATAGTGCATTTTTTATACCATCACAGTCAAATTAATAGAAATATTTTGGTCCTAATACCAATTACTATGTATAATATAATATATAAATAAAGTAATATAAATAGTATTATATTTATTTGTTTATTTCCCACACGGATAACATTAGACAATAAGAAAGAAACAGCAAATTATTGCGATCCAGATAATAAAATAAAGGATAAAGGACGGCGTCACTCAATCCCTTCTGGGATGCGCCAGCGCATTCTACTTCTGCGGGATGTCGTGGAGGCGACATGTATGCGTATTTGGCCATACAATGCCTTGCGGTGGCCAGCCGATGCACAAGTCAGCGATCTATCCTTCCCAGACCAGTCTGGTACCAATTCACCGACCCCGGAGGGATGGAAGCTTGGTTGGCCTGGGCGAAAAATCCGAACCAGGAACCTGGTATCGGGTGCACGCGACAGTCGTGCCTCCGACTGCGCTACACGCGTCCGCGATCCAGATAGAGTAAGGTAAATGATGCGAAGCATTCAACACAAACAGAAAACACATAGAAATCTGAAGACGTTTGCAAATTGTCGTAACATCCTCGTACGGCGAAAACAGTGGAATGTCTACCTTTAGTTTTTTCAAGTGTGACGTGTGCTTGGGAAAATAGGTCCACGAGGTCGGCTTTTCTGCTGGTTTCTTTAAAACGATTTTATTGCTGTTTTCAAGGCTATTAACAGTTCAAGTCAACACTGTTTAGTCTACCGGCAACGATGTGAAAAGAGAACTCGTTTGCTGCGAATCAGCAGCACCTATTTTTGGAAAGAGAAGGGCTTACTGGGAAATTTCAAGACGGACGAACAGAAAGCCGAATTTGAGGAAAGCGGAAGATTTTGTGAGGTAAATTTCTTATTAGAAGTGAAGAATTCAATTATTTCATGGTGATTAGGCTCTCTGGCTTTAGGTGACTGATGCCACTACACTGGGTAACATGCTTGTGATCGTACGGAACATTGGCACTGGTCCACCAGGGTGTACGTGTGCACAGTGTGTGGTAAGTCACGGATGGCCACTACAAGCTACACTGCCGTGCTTGTCTTTTGGTCATCCGAAAAGAACGGCAGGCAGCTTTTGAGCGCTTCAAAGCAGCCCTTTTTAATAACTTTTTTATGCAATCCTAGTTAGTGGTGGCCATTCTTAAGCAATTTTCCGACATAACGGAACACACAAAAAGAGAAACAAGGTATTTAGCGGGCCGGTGCCGCTTCGAGATTCCACATGGTCGTGTAACATTCATATAAAAACGATTTCTGTGTTCCCGGAGAGGAGAAGGAACCTCGGAGTCCGGCTGATTTAACCTACCCGTTTTAAGATACCTTGCCGATGTGCAGCGGGTACCAGCCCAGTTAGTACCAGAACCATGTAGAAATAGGGAAACTACACGAACCTGGGGCCAGATTCATCAACCGCCTACCGCCCTCTAACGGTGAAGCCAAATATCGATGCTCATGAATGTCATATCAGGGGGTTTGGCGGTATTTCCACCGTTAGAGGGCGGTAAGCAGTTGATGAATCTAGCTCCTAGTTACCCAGGCTCAGTTCCAGAGTTCCTACATGGGAGGGGGATCCTAAAAAGGACCATTCTTTGTGCAGATCTAGTCAGGGAGGAGCTAATATTAAATTTCATCAAGAATGGACCACCTTCTAGCAGATAAAACAGATTACATCAGTGAAATAAAAAATAAAACTAGGCCAAGACACCGTCATTCAATCAACGTTTTTAACACAATACCAGATCTATGGGCACAGACACAAGGATGCACATCACATCCTAACCATTTGCAAACGTCCCGACATGGCTCACAAATGCTCTATACTCTCATGTGTTCTTTTTTATTTATTTCGTCAATGCAGTTATTTTCACTGGGAATAAGTGAGTCCAGTATATTTCAATACTGAACACATTCAGTTCTTATAAAATTATTTAAGAGTGGCCACCACCAACTAGGATTGCAACAACTTTTTTACAATACAAATACTTGCGCAAAGAAGGCATGCTCGAGCTGAGCAGCTCAGGCTTTGTCTTTTGACATACATATCTCAGTAGAGTAGAGCAATGGTTATATGACCGATAGAATCCTGCATCTTGTGGACGCAACAACTTATGGAGTGAACTTTCCCTGATGAAAACAACATATCTAAATGAAGGGAAAGTATAGAAAAACGACTAGCGAACAATTAGCATAGAATAAAGGATAAAGGATAAAGGATAAAGGACGGCGTTACTCAATCCCTTCTGGGATGAGCCAGCGCATTCTACTTCTACGGGGTGTCGTGGAGGCGACATGAATGCGTATTTGGCCATACAATGACTTGCGGTGGCCAGCCGATGAACAAGTCAGCGCTTTATCCCTCCTAGACACGTCTGGGACCAATTCACCGACCCCGGAGGGATGGAAGGCTTGGTTGGCCTTGCGGGAAATCCGAACCAGGAACCTGGTATCGGGTGCACGTGACAGTCGCGCCTCCTCCGACTGCGCTACACGCGCCCAGCATGGAATAAGGTTTTCAATTCCACCGACCATGCCGAGTGTTTGACAGTTCTGGCTACAGCTTGTGAATTTTGCATTTATGCAGTAAGAGCGTTTAGTAGTGCACTAAAGCACACCGGCGCGCAAAAACTACGAAGTCATCGCATGAAATCTTGGAAACGGCCAATTGGCAACCCCTTCCTTGCATGACTATCTATAAATCGGAGCGCTGACATTTGTTAGTTCATTTGGGAAGAAAGATTTGTATAGCAGCGACTAAGCTCGGACCACGGTATTCGATTCATCCCAAGTACCTTAAACTTGGAAAATCTTCATCATCGCCCCCTTCCGGCAATGAGCGCCTAAAGTGCGGAGGAAGCCACGATTTAGATTTGCTTCAGAGCAGCTTATGTTGTATTGTAAATACTTTTAGGTCCTTATGCACACAAAATTTCCGAAAGGTCAATAAAAATTGGCAAATGTCTCTGTCTCAACCTACCAGTGTATTAGGCGAAGGGACACCGCTCCGCAGTTTATGAGCGTTCGCAGGTATCATTCTTCGACGACGCATAGCTCCGTGTGTGAAGGGACTCACTGCCTCACCCCAGCGTAACCCTTGAAACCCTTGATAGTGACAACCTGCATTCGCGGATGACAGCTGGAAAAGGCAAATCCAATTGTAAAGAAATAGCTTACTTGTTCGTTCAGAAATCCTATTTTTTATCCTATGAATTTAACCAACAGAATTAATTAATTTTTAGATAGAGAACAAAGCGTCTAAACAACCCTTGATGGTTAACGATTGGGGCGACTTCATTTGCGGTGGTCCATGGCCGTCGGACAAGTAAGCTTGCCTCTGGCAGCAGTGTATTATTATTTTTCTCTATGTAGGAAAAGTCGAAGATTTACTTTCTAGGCCAATAATGAAGGCACTGAACAGGCCACTGAACACCCCAAGAGGCCCACAGGACCACTTTGTTTCGCTGTGGTACCGACATGGCAAGCCATGCATGGGCCGAGCATGGAACAGTGCTGGCAAGATAGATGCATCTTTTGTCGAGTATGTGGATAGCTATCATAATAAAGGCATATCATAATAATATAATCTCAGTTAAAAAAGGGTATAACTTCTAAGGATCGGTTATAGTGGGGAGGGGACGCCGCCATAAAAGTGAAGCGAAAACAGGCTGTGAAGTCATCCTTTTAAGAAACTGTAAAACAACGCTTTCCCATCGTTCAGTTTAGGGGTCTGACCTTATAGTTAGTAGTATTAGTATATAGTTATTTACATTCAATATTGCCAGCGTTGTCGAAAAGAAAAGAGTCAAGGGCCTTACCTTGCCGTCCTATTAAGAAAGATCGTTTTTCTGCTATTAGAAATTTATAATATACACAAAACCTTAATCTGAATAATATTGCCTGCTTATAGTGGTGGTCGCGAGTTCACGGGACATGTTATTGGTTCGATGCAGATGTTGGTAGAAGTTCCAGCGACAGCTGCAGGATTCGATTACTGCTGGCTGCCTTATGAGCAGGTATAAATGCGATCGTTTCAAAGCGGTTGGGAATCACCCAAAGTAAACAGCACCTAAGCGGTACTGATCTATGTAATAACTGTATTCGAAAATGCCTAATACTTCCCAGAGATGTGGAAGCTTAGTACAGTTTTGAATTATATGTGTGCTGCGAAATCAAACCGACGGCATAACCTTCAAAACGGGGGCATTGGGGCATTACTCGTGAGACTTGATGAGCACAACAGTGCCGAAGATTCGGTGAGACATGACGGCAGGTAATGCTAAGACTATTTTTCTGTACCACGGCTTTAACCGCAACTCTTTAGTCCGCCACTATAAATATATACGACTAAGGCAACAACAAGTTTATTTGCTTTGCAAAAGTTTATTAGACGACTTCTCACATGCATATGATTAAACAAGAGGGAGCAGACAATTATTAAGGCATACGATATTCTTCGGCGACGAGTCGCCGACGCTGCGACACGTTGGACTTAAAGGCCCCACAGAGTTCTGCGGCAACGCCGCTCGTCGCAATGGCAGTGCCGGGAATGAAGAACCCACCCACAAACAGAGTACTACCTCGGAGCGCATTTTCTGTCACCCCTGGATGAGGTCGGCAACGCCCGTCGTCGGCCCTGTGGCGACCAGCGTCGCCGAAGTATAACATAGGCCTAAGAAACGTGTATGACAAAGAACTCCTCCCTTGAGAGCTGAGGCGTTTACAAATATTATATCTCTATCCCAGCAAGGTGGTGGGCTTTATTGAAACCTCGTGCGTTATGTATGTTGTCTTATTTGAAAAAAGGGTTATTTTCAGGCCTCACGCTATATGGACAAGGATTTTGCACCGGTTCATTTGAGCTACATTGCTCCATGCGTTGTTCAAGTTGATGCCTTCGAATTGCTAGGTACTATTCTTCTTCTGTTTTGTTGAAAAACTGGCTTATTACATTGTATTATGCTCGAGTGGCTACTGAGGAGCACCGTAGACCAAGTGTCGACGACCAGCCGTAGCCCGTTTGTGATCCATCGAAAGTTACTCCCGAAAAGTGCGGCGGTTGCCCCGAAACCTCGCCGCGGGTCGATCGGACGATAATAGCAGCGAGGCCAGGTTCAAATCGGGTTCGATTCACTGGTCACAAATATGGAGAGAAAAATTGAGCACAATTACACGTCTCGTTTTATTTAACCAGCTAAGGAAATCTGAATTAAAACTTTTTATAGGTTTGCCATCACCTGTATCACCTGTCGTCCCGTTGATCATCGACTTGCTCGAGCGGGCGCCAGCAGCGTCTCCATTCGTCCCTGTCGCGTGCCAGAGTGGTTCAATGGATCCTCCTCGCTCGAGGGACACGAAGAGCGTCATATCAGTCGTTCAGGGCTTTCACGAAGAAGTCCGACCAACGCGTTGGTGGGCGTCCCGGTGTTCTCTTGACATCCCGCGGAATCCAGCCGGTAACGGCTCTCGTCCAGCGGGTGAAGCGCATTACGTGGCCAGCCCACCTAATTTTCGACAACTTGGCCCACGCGACCGCGTCTCTGATCTTCGAACGTCGGCGAAGCTCGGAACTCCGGAGGCCTTCTCTCACTTGCGTGAGTCGTGTCACTCCGAGCATCGTCCTCTCGATTCCACGCTGCGCAACGCTGATCGCGTGTTCATCCTTCTTTCGTATAGCCCAGTTCTCTGAGGCGTATGTTAGGGCAGGAAGAACGGTAGAGTCGAATAGGTGGGCACGGAGTCGGACGTTCTTCGTCTTCTTCGCGACTTCTTCGACGCTTTTGAAAGCTCCCCAAGCCGCTCGTTTCCTCCTGCTCAGCTCCGGCGCTAGGTCGTTGGCCATATTGACTTCGCGATCCAGATACACGTAGCTGGAGCATTCGGAGACGTTCGTTCCGTTGAGCGAGAATGGGGCATCAGAAACGTCGTTCCTCATGAACATCGTCTTCGTAAGATTCAGCTGCAGTCCAACATTTCCACATACACGATCGAAGTCGGCCAGCATTCGCTCAGCCTGGCTGATGCTCGGTGTAATGAGCACGATGTCGTCAGCGAAACGAAGATGGTGCAGCTGCTGGCCGTCGACCTTCACTCCCATGTCTTCCCATTCATGACGTTTTCGAGGGTGGCGCTGAAGAGCTTCGGGGATATGGTATCCCCTTGCCGAACCCCTCTCCTTACGTCGATGACGACGTCGTTGTACAATGGAGAGATCTTGGACGTGAATCCACTGTACAGCTCTCGAAGGACTCTGATGTACTGTAGGAACGCCCTGAGTGAGCAGGGCTTCGAGGACCGCTTTAGTCTCGACGGAGTCGAATGCCTTCTTCAGGTCGATGAACGTAAGGCACAGCGGCAGCTTATACTCTCGCGACACTTCGATGAGCTTCGAAATGGTGTGTATGTGGTCGATCGTGCTGAATCCTCTCCGAAATCCTGCTTGTTCGCGTGGCTGTCCTTCGTCCAGCCACGCGAACAAGCAGGATTGCCATCGCATTGCCATCACAAAACAAATAAATCAAATCAACAAGCAGATACTTCATAGATAGAAATGAAGTATTATATTTATTATATTCGTATTAGTATTATATTATATTAGTATAATATTAGTATTAGATTAGGGGATATTATATTAGTATTAGATTAGTTATATTTATTATATTAGTATTAGTTTATTATATAGTATTATAGTAGTTTACTCTCCTCGACGATCGACGGGAATAGATTGACAGAGTGTGAAAAGCCGTCACAATCCATTTTTCTTGTGCTGGTGGACTGCCCATTGTTAATCCGACATTGCAAATGGCTGAGAGCACGCATCGGTTTCAGACCGTACGCACTAAACACGTCCATGCCACGTTCCTGGCGGACGTATACCATTTGTCCGAGCAGTTCAAAAGTGGGCGGGGCGCCTCTGCTGTGATTGTCCGGGTAGATATAAATCCTTGTGAAAAATGTCGATTGGAAAAGATTCCTAAATAAACTCTCTTATTGTGTGAGGGAGCTCGCATTATCGCTCCGCTAAAACTAGAGGCTTACCGTAAATTAAAAATTGCAAACCTAATCTTGTAAATGTTTAGGTTCGGTAAATCTGAAGAAGGAACGCGCTGAAGCCGCATTCGATGGCAAAGTGATGACTTTGGATGACCGAAATACGGCGCGTAAGGTACGACTGTTTAACTACGCCTTCATTACAAGGTTTTTCAGAGTTGTGGAAAAAAGAGAGGGTCTCCTATTCTGCCAGGCGTTTTTCTTCAACTGTCTCTATCCATGTTTAATCAAATTTTTGCAAGCAACATTATGAGGCTTGTGATTACCTGTCATGAGATAGAACAGCTCCTCTTTGAAGATGAATGGTTGTTAGACCATCTTCCCGCATCCCCTTTCCAACGGTTGCCGCAACCACTCCCGGGACTGGTACATATCCTATCCTATCCTACTCTATATAAGACGAGAACGGTCGTTTGTCTGTGGGTGAGTGAGTGTGTGTGTGTTTGCTTGCACAGAAGTGCTGAAGGAGTGTGTTGGGAGGAAGTATGGGGAAGGGGGGATGTAGTTATCACCAGTTGTCAACTGTTATAGTTGTCGACAGGCGTCCATGTTCAGAACGACATGTCACCAATGTCGCGCAAAGGATGTTCAGGTTGAGAAGAGGTGTCACCGATGTCGCGCGAGGGGTGTTCGGATTCAGACTACGTGTCACTGATGTCGCGCAAAGCAGGTCCGGCTTGAGGAGACGTCACCGACGTTGTTCATCAGGGGCCTGGGTTCAGAAGAGGTGTCACCGATGTCGCGAAAGGGATGTCCGGATTCATACAACGTGTCACCGATGTCGCGCAAAGCACGTCCGCGTTCAGAACACATTGTTCAACAGGTCCGAGTTCAGAAGAGGTGTCACCGATATCGGGAGAGGCCTGTCCGGATTCAGACGACGTGTTACAGTGAAGGTGGGACCAGTAATGGGGGACCGGTGAAGGATTGGTTCCAGTAAGGGGACCGGTAAAGGGTTGACCAATAAAGGAGGGACCAGTGAAGGTGGACCAGCAATGGGGACCGGTGAGGGAGGATCCAGTGAAGGGGAAACCGGTGATGGAGGGAAAGAGGTCCAGTGAAAGGGGGACAGGTCAAGGAAGGGGGAGGGGTCCAGTGAAGATGGGACCAGTGAGGAAGGGACCAGTAGTGAGGACAGGTGAAGGGGTGGGGAGATGGTCCAGTGACGGGTGGACCGGTGAAGGAGGGGGAGGGTCCCACTGAAGGGGGACCGGTAGAATGTTGATCAGTGAAGAGGGGGACCAGGTGAAGGGGGACCGGTGAGGAAGATTCCAGTAATGGGACCGGTGAATGGAGGAAGGGGTCCAGTGAAGGGGGACCGGAAAAGGGTTAATGAATAAAAGGGGGACCAGTGAGGGTGGGACGCGTATGGGGATCGGTGAAGGATAGTATGACCAGCGAAGAGGGGACCAGTAAAGGGAGGTCCAGTGAAGGTGGAAGCAGTAGTAGAGACCGACGAAGGGGGAGGGGGAACCAGTGAAGGGTGAAACGGAAAAGGGCTGACAATAAAGGGGAACCAATGATAAGGGGGGTCCAGTGAGGTGACGGATCCGTTTTGCCTATTCCGCTATATCATTCTATATAGCAAAGACCAGTCCCTTTTTAATGAATGAGAGAAGGCCTAAAGAGGAGAAGAAGGACGTTCTGGGTGTTCTATTCTCCGGGTTTGGAGCGAAAGCCCCAACCAGACGTTTTGTTGGCCGGCAGGCTGTTGAACGTCTGGTACTATATGCTCGCACCAAAGATAATGAAACCTCTGCTTTAATTCGAAGTTTATCCATAAATTTATGGCACCATTTTTAGGTCCTGTGCAGAAAAGATCGTGACGACACGATGGTCATCTAATATAGTGAAGAAGTGCACTCTTCAAACGATAAATCTTTAACGATACGCCTTAATCATCGCATCTCCATCCCTAACTTCCACTTATGACGCTAGCACTGAATTCATCCATTCTAGTGCACGCCTTCATAAACGTCGTTGATTTACGTACTCAACAGACTTTAATAAATGTTTGCTTCTGATGTTGGGCTAATGGCTACAAAAATCATTTCAACTCTTACAGAAAGTTGTAGAAAACACGTGCCTAGAGCGGTGATTAAAGAGAGTATGCTTAATTTGTCTGAAGGATAAAAGGATAAAGGACAGCCTTTCTCAACTATTCTTGAAATGCGTCAGGATTTCTACTGGATGTCATGGAGGTGAGACTTATATTTTTTTGATACCCTTTTAAGGGCGTATTTGGCCCATATACTCAGTTGTGCTGGCTAGTCATGTCAGAAGTTTATACTTACCAGACAGGTCTGGAACCAATTCATAGATCTCGGAAGGATGGAAGGTTTGCCTGGCCTGGGCGGAAATCGAAGCCGAGAACCCGGTATCAGGTGCACGCGACTGCCGGCTACTCCAACTGCGCTCTATGCGTCCGCTGATTGATCCAAGGAGTCCAACTATTAGGTTGTAACGAATTAAATGGCACTGGCTCGCGCCATTTTTTGGCGCGTCTTTACGTGTTTGATCAAGAACAAACTGTAACATGTGGCAAATCATTTAGAAGCGCAAACTTTGCTCTACCGTGAGTACCAAATTTTCTATGTAAAAGTGGGAAAGCTTTAGAGTTTTATTGACTTTTTTGCAGATGGACAAAAGGGTAATCCGAGGCATTTACTTGTATGAATTCAAGCTGGGCACTACAGCTAAGGAGGCGGACGAGAAGATCAACGCCGCATTCGGTCAAGGATGTTCCACCATTCGGACGGCGTATCGTTGGTATCAGAAGTTCGGAATGGAGATGAGAGCTTGGAAGAACATGAAGGTCGTGGGAGGCATAGTGATGTTGATGAGGACAAGCTGAGAGATGTGGTAGAGGAGGATCCACACAAAGGTACCAGGGAGATAGCGAAGGTTCTTGGCGTCAGTCACAACACAGCTGCCCGGCATCTGAAGGAAATTGGAAAGACCAAAAAGCTGGAAAGATGGGTGCCTCACGAGCTGTCTGAGGAGCAAAGAAACCGACTATATGAGATCTCGTCCGCACTGCTTCTACGGAACGAAACGGACCCATTCCTTGATCGCATCGTAACCTGTGACGAGAAATGGATAATGTACGACAACAGGCGACGATCGGCACAGTGGGTGGACAGCGATGAGAGCCCCAAGGTTTTGCGAAGCCGGAATTGCACCAAAAAAAGTAATGGTGACAGTATGGTGGTGTTCGCTGGGAATTATTCACCACAGCTTCCTCCCTCCGGTGAATCCATCACGGCAGAGAAGTACTGCAAGGAAACTGAAGAAATGATGAAAAGTTGAAGGATGTCCGCCCGGACTTGGTAAACCGAAGGCGAGTTCTCCTTCTGCACGACAATGCTCGCCCCATGTAGCACGAATGACGTTGCAGAAATTGAATGAGCTGAGCATTGAAACTCTGCCACATCCTCCGTTTTCTCCCGACCTCTCCCCAACAGGACTACCATTTCTTCAAGCATCTTGGCGACTTCGTGGTAGGGAAAATATTCAAATGCCAACAGCCGAAAGTGCCTTCGAAGATTTCGTCAATTCCAGAACTTCTGATTTTTATGCTACTGGGACAAAAAAGCTTGTGTCACGTTGGCAATGATGTGTAGAATCAGAAGGTTTTTATTTCGATTAATAAACTTGCCTACAAGCCGAGATATTAACTGTTTAAATTTACAGTGGTTCAATGCCATTTATTTCGTTACAACCTAATATAAAGGGGTCACCATTTGGAGCATAGAGAAGGAAGTTAAGCAGAGGGCTCGAGGGCTCTTCCGCGCTCTATATTTTGCGAATGTTGATCGTATATGTCTGATTGGGTTTTTTCTGGATGAACACGCACTTTTCGTAGAATGAAGGGGCTAACTTGCAGTGAATTTTATTCTCAATCAAGTACGCGCTCTCAAAGAAATAACTTTTCTGACTATAACTGTGGACACAGTGTATTTTCCTATTATTATTCTCTTATTCTTTTCGTTTGCCTTCTTGCCATCCTAAAAGATATTGCTGTTGAATCGGCACACACCGTTCACACTTCTGTCGGCAAGTCTATATGTGGTTGCGTTTGCTTCTGCTCCGAACATTTGTACTCGCTCTACAGATTCCGGTCTACGCTACTATTCTGCTGTGAAACTCTGACGTCACCTTTGGTGGCAAAAAGGCAGGACATTTGGTTATTATCTTTCCACTCTTAAAGGTACTGCTTCTGAATCAACACGATTTTTACATGCCGGAAAACGCTGCCCAGTAGATCGAGGGACGAACATCGTCAACACTCGAAGCCGCAGCAAATCAACCAGCTGCAGTTGTTGAAGACTAGGGCTCCACTCTACGTCAAGCATCGAGCTAATGATACTGACCAGGCAGGACACGAAGAAGGTAACCAAAAGGAATAAGAAGCTTCTTGAAGAACTTCGTCTGCTAAGGGAGCAAACCCCTTCTTTGACAGAGATAGTAGCTAGCATTGAGGCCAGAGTGAACGCAGTTAGTTACGATCCTATGCTCAAGTTGAGCGCTGTTCCTCCAAATGTGGACTTCGAAATTGAGTGATCAGTTGTACTTCGCATGTACCCAAATCTTCTTCATCTAAACCGTCGCAGAGGTCAACCCACGACTTTGATTCCGTTGATGAGGTTCTAACCCATTTAGGTGTTGGGTGTTCCCTCTGTTCGGATTATCGCATGGGTAGGTTTGAACAGGATATGCTTATGTTGATTAAAGTCGTACTCCCTGCTAGCTGCTTCAGCTACTAGCGATCAAAACGTGCTCTAGAAAATCATCAGGAGCATCTGGTCATCCGGTTTTCAGAAACCCCACTGACAAACGAAGAGAATGAGTGGTGTCTGTCGCTTCTGTCTTACGAAGAGTGAACTCCTCAATTGGGCGGTGGCCAGCGAAGTATGTCTGGCCAACGAAGGCTATGTAGCCTCCTTCTGACCTTCGCACTCTGTAGAGACCATGACCTGATAAAAGTTAAAACGATTTTGATAAGCGAATAAACCTGCTGGAATAAAAAGCAATCCTCATCAATAAAATGTGGGGAATTCTCCACTAACAAGGCGTAAACTCGCACTTCGGAGCAATCCCTGACCACTTTCCTGCAAGTCCGTAACGCCATCCAACCGGCCGATCATTTCTGGTGATGCCTCTCTTAAAGATGCCTTCTCGCTTCAGCTAGGAATATGTCAAATCCCACGTTCTACCTATGACTGAAGGTCCACACCTTTTGCAGGATAATCTCTGAGCATGGCAAGGCCGTCTGTTTTGCTGCTGAATCCAGTTTTATTTCTAGGCAAGCGATGCTTTGTATGGGCTGCGTTAAAGAGGGTTCAAGAATAAGGCGAGAAATCGCCTGGAACTGGTGTTGTATGTAATAGGATGCACAGTGTTAGGTATAAAGATCCCAATTAAAAAAGCGCAAAAGCTGTTTTGAAGTGTGAATACGACGTAGGACTGGAAAATGAGGACGCTTGCCCAATTTTAGTATTCAACTTTTTATGTAGATGAATCTTGTGCACGTATTTCTGACGCACTCTGTAGAGACCATGGACTTGCGACCCTGGCTCCTCACTCTCGCCAGTCTTTTGCACTTTTTGGTTTCAAAGGGTTTCCAGCGAAGCTATGCAACTACAATTGATACTATGTGACCTAAGCCTTATCAGTTCAATTCGAGAGTTGGTGAATACCTTGTAACGACGTTCTTGGCCAGCGATGCTTAGCTATCAAAGCAACATAAAGGGCAAGAGCGAATAATTGGAGTTCGCGAAATGTCTCTAAGTGTCCTTCAAACGTAGTAAATGAAACAACTTGGAAGGGTGTTGATGAGAATATTGCGTTCGATCAAGCACTGCTGTTGGTGAAGTGGGCTAGAAACCTTCCCGGAAATAAGAGGTGGAGGTTCAAATTCCACCTGGTTCCCAATAGTTTTTATCACATCAAGGTGTCCTCGCAATATAAAGGATAAAGGACGCGTTATTTAATCCCTTTTGGGATGCGCCACGCATTCTACTCCTACGGGATGTCGTGGAGGCGAGATGAATGCGTATTTGGCCATACAATGACTTGCGTTGGCCAGCCGATGAACAAGTCAGCGCTTTATCCCTCCCAGACAAGTCTGGTACCAATTCACCGAGTCCGGAGGGATGGAAGGCTTGGTTGGCCTGGGCGGGAAACCCGAACCAGGAACCTGGTATCGGGTGCAGACCAGGGATGGGCGGAATTTCTGTTTTCTGTTTTCTGATTTTCTGGCAATTTTGGGCAAATTTTTTCTGTTTTCTGTTCCTGGGAAAATGACCAAAAATGGCCAGGAAACAGAAAATAGAGTTGCGAACAAAATTTATCATAGGAATCCAATGAGAAGAATCCAAGAAGTACCACAGAACAGTGAGCTTCATTCCAAAATAGTGTTTCTAGAGTATCTTAAATGGCTAGCGTGGCGTTTTTCGATGTGCCCATGTAGTAATTGCTCCACATACTCATGAAATATGCCGCTTTGTTTGCTTGAATGATTGTTTAAGTGGTGCTGGCAAGGAGTTCCTTCATAGGGCATTTGTCGACTTTCATAATTTTAGCTTTGTATTCTTTTCGATATTAACAGTAGATTGGACCATCTATGATCACTAAAAATTTTATATTAAAAATATAAAACTAATATTCTGAGGGGCGTTAAATTATGTATTAACTAACCACTTGACCTAGAGTTACTGTGGGTAGGATTATTCTCCACCTCCGGTTTGAAAATTGAACATTGTTGGCCGGTCATCCCCAATATCGCTTTCTGCAGGGTCTTTGTCGAAGCTCCCTTTCTTACTCTGAAGATTGCTCAGTTTTTGGTCTCACAAATTAGTAAGAGACAGAAAAGTTTTAGTTGCCTTCGATTTCGCTGCTGTAATGATACGGTACTGATACACGAAATTTCCCATTTATCACGTATATCATCTGTCGTCCGTTGATCATCGACTTGCTCGAGCGGGCGCCAGCAGCGTCTCCATTCGTCCCTGTCGCGTGCCAGGGTGCTCCAATGGATCTTTTTCGTTCGAGAGAGACGAATAGCGTCATATCGGTCGTTCAGGGCTTTCACGAAGAAGTCCGACCAACGCGTTGGTGGGCGTCCTGGTGTTCTCTTGACATCCCGTGGAATCCAGTTGGTAACGGCTCTCGTCCAGCGGGTGTCTGCGAAGCGCGTTACGTGGCCCACCTAATTTTCGACGTCTTGGTCCATGCAACAGCGTCTCTGATCTTCGAACGTCAGCTAGGCTTGGAAGTCTCAAGACCTTCTCTCACTTGCGTGAGTCGTGTCACTCAGAGCATCGTCCTCTCGATTCCACGCTGCGCGATACTGATAGCATCTTCATCCTGCTTTCGCAGAACCCAGGTCTCTGGTGCGTATGTTAGGAAAGGAAGAACAGTGGAGTCGAATAGGTGGGCACGGAGTCGGACGTTCTTCGCGACTTCTTCGATGCTCTTGAAAGCTCCCAAGCCACTCGCTTCCTCCTGCTCAGCTCTGGTGCTAGGTCGTTGGCCATGTTGACTTCGCAACCGAGATGCACGTATCTGAACCATTCGAAGATGTTGTTCCGTTGAGCAAGGATGAGGCATCTAAAGCCATTGTGTTCGAGGACGGATGAGAAATTCGTCCGTCCTCGAACATCGTCTTCCAAGATTCAGCTGCAGTCCAACGTTCCCACATACACGGTCGAAGCCAGCAAGCATCTGCTCCGCCTGGCTAGCGCTCGGTGTTAGATGGTGTAGCTGCCGTCCGTCGTCTTTCACTTCCATGCCTTCCATTAGCGTTGAATAACGACGAATGACATTTTCGAGTGTGACGCTGAAGAGAACCAGGGATATGGTGCCCTCTCATCG
>CANDYH010001257.1:0-18513 GCA_947396885.1 Heligmosomoides polygyrus polygyrus | reverse complement strand
CGTTTCGCTCTGGCTAGTTATAACTAGTTTGGTGTACATGATAACTCACATTGACTATTGGCCCATGCTGTGAACGCGCTGACACAGAAATACACTGAGATGGCTGAAGCTATACCCTAACGATATGTTCTCTTCTAATTGTTTGAAATACAGTGGCGTCTAAAAGTTGATGAACGCTTTTATCCGATATAACTCGCCGCTTCAAGTCAACTGTAAAAAGCAAAAATTTGAAAATGTCGTGAATATTTTTCTTCTTATTATCTCATCATCATTCCATTTTTGTCCGTTCCACATCTGAGCTACAAAAATGGAAAACTGTGAAATCCACCATGTATGTCACAACACTTCAGCACCTTCTTTATTGTCAAAGTCCACCAAATAACAGATTGAAACAATAGAATTTCCTCTTAGAAGGTCGAAAAGCCTTTTGACCTGATGACAGCCTCACATTGCCTCGACGTGGAGTGATGAGTTTCTTGATCGCGCCGAGTCCAATCTCTTTTTATTTCCACCTCAATTGCTCAAACTTTTCTGTCTTATTTATTGCTACGAGACCTGCTGTGCTTCTAGAAAGATATTCCCAAGGATGCTGAATTGAGTTTAGATCAGGTGACTGAGATGGCCAGGATGAAATAAATTCTATTTTCGATGAGCCACTACTTCATCGCTTTGCAGACTTGTCTTGTCGTTGTTCTTTCGGAAAATCCACGGCTTGCGACGATTTTCTAGCACGTGGAAGCGTGATATTGCACAAAATCCCCAGTTACCATCTGGAGTCCATAATTCCTCGAACTGTTGTAGATAAGACCAATCCCATAGGCACTGAAGCATACGCAAAGCATAATGCATCTTGTATGAATGCTTGGTTGACACAGTACAACCTGTGGCTTGACCCACTTTTTATTAGGTTGGAAAAAGTCTCTTCACACTTCGAAACTTTTTTTCTCATGTAAACGCACTAACCAATGTTGATTGCTGATTTCGTAATCCCATCACACTTGTCTACCGTTCGCACGTGGACACAGGTCAAGACCCTTCTTGTACTTCGTTATTTATCAAATCTTCCGGACTCAATGCCAGATCTACCTCATGGCCATTTTCGTCACTGCATTCTATATGAATTTATTAAAGGATCTACAGCACGTCAAGCAACCGGCATCTATATGGCTTGGGATCTACTACTCATCGCGCCTGTTGTGAGTGGTTCGGAAAGTTTTTAAGGGAGATTATTCACTCGATGACAAAGCAAGGGCAGGAAGGCCAACTGAATTAGACGACACTGAACTACTCAATCTGCTTCGTACCGATAGTAGGCAGACGACACGTCAACTGGCAGAGAAGCTCGAAGTGTCTCATAGGATAGTGGGAATCCATCTGAAGGGTCTTGCCTTTGCATGGAAATTTAGAGCTTCCACATGCCCTGTCAGACACTCAGAAAGGTCAACGGGTCACCATTGCTGCATCTCTTCTGTCCAGACACGAAAGAAAATAGTTACTGCCACGGATTGTGGCAGGCGATGAGTCCTGGGTTCTGTATGCCAACCTTCGAAGAAGAAGACAATGAGCACAAAAGGAGAGAACCCTAAGCCTGATCTCAAGCCCAATATTCATGAAAGGAAGATTCTCTTGAGTGTATGGTGGATATCAGAGGAGTGATTTACTCGGAAATTCTCAGAAGTGGAGAGACACTTGTCATACCATCGCTCACCCCGAGCGACGCTTAATGATATGCTTCCATATCGATCGGGCGGCGCGATGGAATCGATATGGGTGCATATCATTAAGCGTCGCTCAGGGTGAGCGAGCAGTAAGGCCTTACTGCAGCCACATAGAGTGGCCAACTCCACAAAGTCGCCGCAGCTCTCCAAGAAAATAGGCCTGAGAAGTCTAAGGTGATGACCCTGCATGACAATGCAAAACCACATGTTGCAAGACTCACAAGAGAAACAATAAGGGAGCTGGGCTGGGAGGCAATGCCACATCCACCGTATACATAGCAATGACCTCGCCCCTAAAGATTACCACCTCTTCCGTGCTCTCAAGCAAGAAATGAGGGAGAAATATTTTGAAACGGATGAAGTCATCAAAAATTGAATTCAGCAATGGCTCGACTCCAGAACTGCAGTCTTTTAAGCGAGAGTAATTAGAAAATTACCCAGTCATTGGAAAAGTGTAGTGGAACAAAATGGAGATTATCTCAATTGATTTGACTATGTAGTTGTAAAGTAATAAATCTTTGAAAAAAAGAAGACTTTTTTTCCAACCTAATAGTTTAATGAGGTGTCATTTCTGTGCGCCCGCAGTGAAATGACATTGTCAGATGCGCTGAATGACCCATTCTCTGGAACTGCTGCGGGACAGCTTGCTGTGTAGGTGATTGTACAGCACTGATCAAAATATGATGGTTTTGACCCCTTTTTCGCTGAATTAGCCGGCGGGCTGGTTCTGGGTATCGTACTTAAGGAGAAACTACTCTTTGGTACACTTTAGTGGGTACCTAGTATTGATAATGTGCTTACGACGGCTATGCAGCGTGCTAGTGTGCTTGGCGTATTGATGTTTGCGTATTTTTTGCGTTTTTTTGTTTTCGTTTGATTTTTAAGCTAAACTGCGTTGGTTCTTGTATTTGCAGTTGATCTTTTTAATATCAGTGATTGGGTACACCTTCGGTGTGTTGAATAAATAAATAAATAAATAAATAATGGGGGCTAATCGGAACAGATAAGGTCTATCTAACGAATGGAGTGCAATGTGCAATTGCTCAGCTGGATAAGTTCCCCCGGGCAGGTGCGTGATTCATGCTTCCTCTTCTCCTTCCACAGTGGGATACCTACACAATTTGTGTTTGGTACTTGTTCATAAACCGAAGAGAATCTGGTGAACACCTTGGTCAACGGAAATAGGCGATGCCTGCTGGCCTGGCCAAATGTATTTTTGCATGTTCCTTTTTGTTTTGTTCATTTGAGATAACATAGAAGTAAATCATTCGCAATTAATACTGGTGGAAAAATCCAAAGTCGTTATGCAGCTGATTCCCATTATTAGTATTTTATATTTTCGGCTATGCATAGTTGATTAAAATGACGTAGGCTCCTTAATGAGTGTGAATATTACGTCTAAGCGAAAAATGTATCGTTATATCTCACCGCTACAATGGCCACGAATATCATCATTTTTCCGTTGCGCTGTGCCGTTGCAGCATAGGCAACGATACCGACGAACACCTGCAAAGGTGGTTAAGGAACATGAAAATTGGAAGGTTCTTTGGCCTCTTCTGGATTATTCTAAAACCAATCGTTCATTTCAAAGAGATAGAAACTGTAGAGCGTCACTAGGCTCTGTGATGCACAGCGGTTTGAGTTCCAGAATTATGTGTTCGAGATAACGAAGGTTTACTGAAACTGGTCCTTGCTCTGCTTTTTATGAGTTAGAAATAAGACCCAGCGTGAACAATCAGACATACAGAAAGACTCAAAATGCAGCGATGTTTTGAGTGTTTCAAAACTCTAGCGCCAGGCGGGGCTCGAACCCGCACCTCCTGCTGACCGGACAGAAATGCTCTACGCCATTATAGCAACGGCGCTAAGTGACCGAACGCAAGGGGTCACACAAGGTATGAATGTTGCTATCGATCAAACAGCGCCGGTGGCGTATTCATTTCTGTTCGGTCAGCAGGAGGTGTGGGTTCGAGTCTCGCTCGGCGCTAGAGTTTTGATCGCAACAAAACATCGTTGTAACAGCTGACAACCTCACTACCAGCCATTTGAGACTTAAAGACACTGAATTGACTTGAATCATTCTTTCAGGGTCTTCATCTATTACAGCGACTTAGAAGTCCTGTTGAAAATAACAAATTTTTTCGGCTACCTTCAAGCATATAGCCATTATGACGATGAGAGCAGTTGTGTAGCCATGGGAGCCACCAGAAAGTGTTGGTATTATCGAACCCAGAAGCAACCCTACAGCAACAAACATGTCTCTCTGAAAAGATGTGAGATTCACAAAGACTCAAGAAACATCTTTAGCAGAGAAAAAGAAGGCACAAAAAGAAATACGCATAAAAATTGTGGCGTAGACTTAAAGGAACATCTCTTTTTAGAGAAGCCTCTAAAATTTTAGATTTTTTACGTGTTTAGAGAAAATTAGAAGAAACTACTGATTGTTTTTTAGTTGCTTTCTCTTTCGCAGTGGCACGACTGCAGGCTTTTTGTTTCAGCGGAAATGGGCGTTTGTTGGCTTGAAATCAGCCCTGGCATGAAAAGGCTTACTCTTTATTCGCTATTCACAATGCCTGTGAGTGGTTCAAAATTCCCACTCCCCACGCCCTCCCCTTAATTTTTCGCAATGGTCCCTGCTTTCTCTACTACAATGAGTTCCGTCGAAATTGTGATAGAAATGTAGTATTAAGTTCACTTTCACTTTGACGTTCATTCGAACTGCTAAGTTGTAAAATAGAATAAAAAAGATAAAAGTTAACCTAAAAACAAAAACAGGGATATGTGGATGAATTTTACTGGGAATATGGTTCTTCTCGAAGGTTTTTATAAACTGATAAGCAAAGGAGAACACACTCACATAGCCGTCTCCAACATAATAGTAAACGGCCTGAAATACCAACGTATCATTGCAGAACGTCACCACTAGGCTCTATTTGTAAAGGTCGAATTAAAAAGAGCGCCAGAATTCTACCATATACCTTTCGTGGACGATGTGTGTATGGCATGTATTCAGATTAGACCCTCCTTCTACAACACAACGAGAGGACTGTTAAGGCGTAAAATCACATAAGTCAATTAATGACCCTACTATTCTCTGACAGTGTTCTGTTAATTAACTTTTTTTTGCCAAAGCTCAACGTAGCAATAGTGTTTGGAATGACAACAACGTTTTTTTAGTGAACAAACATGAAGTTTAAACTGCTATTTAGTTCCTCTTATCTGTGAGTTGCATAGATATGTATTAGGTTGTTGAAAAAATCTTGCACCAAAAACTTTGAAAATTTTCCAAGATTTAACATGAACTTCCGAGGACTGTTTGGTGCCATGTAGTTGTAGCAAAAACATTTTAGAATATTTTGCATGCGTGGCAATTTGCTTCTGAGGGCATATAAGTACTACGATTGCATTGAAGACTGACTGACCCCGTGACCCGAACAAGGCTTCGCGACTGACTATCGCTCAGTCTCCCTTTGTTCGTTCTTGTAATAAGGACTTTCTCGAGAGTGTCGTCACGGTAGATGAATCCTGAGTCTTCCTCGTTAACCATACTTGAAAGGCCCAGAGGCTCCCTCAAAGAGAATCACAACCTCAAAGCGGACATCCACCAGAGGAAGGTAATGCTGTGCTGTTGATATGATTCTTGAGAAACGCTCTATCGTGAGCTTCCTGACGACGGCACCGCAGTAACAGCGAACATCTACGCCACAGAGCTGCAGAAGCTGAGCGAGACCATGTCGCGTAAACGACGGGGCGGAATGATGTTTACCTTCTTCACGACAATGTTCGCCCCACATTGCAAAGTCGTCTCGTCAGAAGTTGGAGCTTAGATGGGAGGTGCTCCCCACCCACCGTATTCGCCAGATCTTGCGCCTTCGGTCTACCACCTCTTTCGAGCTCTCAAACAACACCTAAGAGATAGGTGCTTCAACGACCGAACCGAACTGAAATCTGAGGTGGAGCACTTCTTTGAGTCACAGCCGCCTTCATTCTGGAAGATAGGATTTCGTGTAATCTCCTTATAAGATGGCAAAACGTTGTAGGTGTAAATGGTAACTACTTTGTACATTAAAGTCGCTTACAAAAAACAATAAAATTTTGAATTAAAAACTACGCTATGGTGCAAGACTTTTTCACCAACCTAATATAAGCGCACTCTTAGAAGTGAGAATGCTGAGGTACATATTCCTAGTTTTTTCAACAAAAAAGTTGTGGTAAACATCAAGCATGACTTCCTTATAACTCCTCTACACCTCCTACAAAGTGATCCCAGCTTTTTAAAAGCTATCTGAAACGGCTTTCAGGCAGTATCACAGTTAAAGTTGAACTTTATCGTAAAGAAAAACATGGTATCTTGCCTAAAACTTGCAGCCACCGTAGCATAAAATAAAGCCAACAACCTGCGCATCCAATAAACCTTTTATGAACTTCAGAGATCAACCTCCATGCGAAGCCAATCCACCCGTTCGTAAAAATAGGCGTCCGCGATTTAGCATCGAACGGCGAGGAATCGAGTGGAGCGATGCTCTGACTGACGCGATTTAAGGCGTTGGTAGACCAGAAGCACGGTACTAGGTTGTCAAAAATTAGGCAGGTCGGCGACGTCATGCAATTGCATGACAGCCGCTTGAGGAGAGCGGTGACTGACTAGATTCAGCCGGATGTGAAAGAAACACATATATATGTACCCAACAGCACGTTGATAGGGTTTCTTTGTGGGAACCCTGGAGGATGAGCATGACTATCTTTGTGTTCCAAGAGCGAGCACTAAACCACTCTCACGCTCCAAAGGGAGGAGTGAAGATTTTTTTGAAGTATGAGTGTGTGTTCGAGCTATTCGATGAGCAAAGGGCACGTGTGATCTCATAGAAGCTGTAGAAGACGTTAATCTGCCATTCCTCCATGGTTGGGCAAAATCACTGATCAACCAATGAATTCGCAAATTTCCGAAAAGAAAGTTCGCAAATAGTAGAAAATGCTCCACATTCCCTTCATTGCTTCTTCCAACAATATGGAAATGTTCTTTTGTCTGTAAAAGACATAATTATGACGCAAGCTTCTTAGCTTCGAGAGACCAGTCGCAATAGGTGCAATTGTTTTCGTGCTTTATGTTCTATCATTTCTTTTTCTTAAAGATCCCCGAAAACCTGAACACCTCCAGTTGGCACCTATCTTCCGAGAAAATTCGTAGGGAAGAGAAGCAGAACACCTTGAGAACCCTGAACTAAGCAGGTGCTTGGTTGGTCACTTTTCTGGAACGTTTCGCTGATGGCTCTTTTGGTTGTACAATGCCTATGTTTTCCTCCAGTTTATTAAATGCTCGTAAGATAACCAAAATATCATGAGATTTTTAGAGAGAGGGTTCATTTGGCTACAGAAATGTGAGCTCATACAAGTGATTACACAGATAAATGAGCTTGTGATTTCAGAACATTGTCTTCTCGTCGTGTGTGATCAGGAATGCTTTATGCTTTATGGGGCTACTGTGGATTTTTTCTCCACTTATAATAAAATCTCTCTTTGATTCGACCTGCATAAGGCGTACTCATAAGTGCGTGTTTGCCACTCACAATATTTCCTGCTCCTGCTAGCCTGGCTACTGTGCTGAAATCGTCACTGGTTCACTCTCCTTTCGAAGTTAACGTTCACAGAAAAAATAATTTTAACCGAAACAAGAATACAGATCTTACTAGACGACTAAGAGCCCTGTGTACGTACAGGGATTTTGTTGTATTTTTTCTTGCATACCCGGGCGAGGCAGAGAACTGACTGGTAAAGGAGGAAAGTAGTGATGAACATGTTCTTGGTCTACGTTAAAGAGGATATACGGATGGAGGGCGGCTTACTCCCAAGGGTGAGCCACGCATTTCACGAAATGCACTGGGGCAATTTGGACAACTGTGCAATGACCTGCGGTTGCCAGTCGATGCACCAAGTCAGTTTTTATCCTTACCAGGCAAGTCTTATACAATTTCTCCGGACCCGGAGGAATAATAAGCTGGGTTGCTTGCGGGTGAAGCAAGGATCAAGACTGAATGATCAAAGCTAGTAAGAGCTTACTACAGAGGCTTAATTTAGTTGTGAGAAACTCTCCTATTCTCAGTAAGATCCAACAGTGAAATACCTACACCTATGTTGTTGTCTAGCGCAAGAAACCGCACCTTGTATTCCTTCGCAGTATTCACTTGCTCACGCTAAGTGAGTAGACGACACAAACATGAAAGGATCAAACCTGTCGTCGTAGTCTGCAATGCTTCGCTCGCTCCGCGTGGCCATCTTCAAAGATCAGCTTACTATGAATGAGGTATGCCGACACAGCGGTCGTACGCAAACGAATGCTTAAAATTCTCAGATATGATAAGTCCTGAAGATAAAATGAAATCAGGTTCTTCATTACCGACTATCGGCAAACGGTCTGGTGAAGGAAATAGTGAACCACGGAGGTGCTAGATGGTTTTAGGATTACAGGTATTGATGCTACTTTTAGGTGACGTAGGATCATATCGATTCAAGTCTTCCTAACGGATGAGGAGCAAGGAGCCACTCTGCATCACCTGCATCACCTCTCGTGCCGTTGATCATCCAGTTGCTCGAGTAGGTGCCAGCAGCGTCTCCGTTCGTCCCTGTTGCGTGCCAGAGTGCTCCTCCTCGCTTGAGGGACACGTAGAGCGTCACATCGATCGTTGAGGGCGTTGACGAAGAAGGTCCGGACACGTTGGTAGGCATCCTGGTGTTCTCTTGACATCCAGCGGAATCCAGTCGGTGACGGTTCAAGTCCAGCGGGTGCCTTGCAAAGCGCATTACGTGGCTGGCCCACCTAATTGTCCACTGCGGTGGAATAAGACGTGGCGTCCAGTCCGGAAGGCGAAGGATGCTGGTTCGAGCCCGCCTAGAGTAAGAGTTTTGGTTGCACCAGAAAAAGTTGTTTTCTGCTCTAAAAATAAACGACAATGGTGAACGAAGATTATTTTGTTTGCACACTGTTCTATATTTACATGATATCGTGAAGGTGTTCTGAAGGCATACACAGTCTATGCAGTGACAGTAGGTGCTGGAGGCTGTGCATGTCAGTAACAATACACATCGATCCAGAATAGTAGCAATCGGCCATCGCCATCGGTTCATGAGCAAATAAAATCGAAGCCTCTGGCCGCTACGACACATGCGCCGACTGTACTGGCAAAAAGTGTAGCATCGATGTGTTTCATAGAAATGTCAGCTTTCCGAGAACCAAGAATGTTGGTTGAAGTCCAATTTCTTGCAGATAGTAATGTTCTCACCGGAACGCGTAGTAGCGGCGCGGCCCACTGAGGTGCGACTCTCGCGTGTACTCGGTGCCAGATTCCTGGTTCCGATTTTCCGGTCAGGCCGACTACGCCTTCCAACCCTTTGCAGGCGGCGAAAGACTTGTCTGAGATAGATAAATAGTGACCTTTTCGTCTGCTGGCCGTTCTACATTTTATTTATTTATTTATTTATTCAATGCGTAGACCAGGGTCCAGCATAAGGAAATTAAGAAACAAATCAATACCAAATCAGAAACACACAATTTCAGCAACATACGGGGTGTCTCAAAAAATGCACACACTGTTTGAAAAGTGATAACTTTGTTCGTGGTGAAGGTACTGAAGAAGTTTATGTTTATGTTCATGTCTATTCACGCCGACAACAGACAACAAAGTTGACAAGCGAAACACATAGCTAGCAAAACAACAGTTGGCTTTACAACAAGAAATGAAGGAATGATATGAAGGCATATGTTATACCAGAAACAGCTGAGAAAAGCCCAAGATTTAAATTCATTCCTCATCAATGTTTAGTAATTGATTCCGAAGAAGTCATTTCGATGCGAAATAATGAGAAGATATCTTTCTCCCTGATACTTAGGTTAGCTACAATTAGACTGTGTGCGAGGGTAGTGTTGGAGGGCAAGATAGAGCGGTTTTGCAAAAACCAGCCAAGTTATAGCGTGGTATGTATGAAATTCGTACGAGTTAAGGACTCATATGAAAGCTTAAGAGTATAGAAATTCTCTGTCATATGAGAGGCATGGAACGCATTATGCACTCGTCTGAAATTTTCCATTTTACACTCGATTGATTGTGATTCGCTTGATTACATGTTAGAATTTCCTCACAAAGTGACCGTTTCGATTGATTTGTTCTTATTTTAGAGTGGAGGAAGACGACTAGATGGATGTTTAGTTGCAAACAAAACTCTTGAACCTGACCTGACTGGAACCCAAACCCTATGCTTTCCTTGCCGGGTGCTACACCCCACACTACCTGCGCTATTTAAACCCTCTGATACACTAGTAGAATAAACAATAGCCCTTTGTAAGGGTCAAAGATTTTCGTGAGCGATCGAAAGTTCATAAAATGAGGAAGCAATGAGCTGAACGATGGGGTTCTGCTACGAATTGCATAAAAAGCTTATTACTGTAATTGACCGAGAGGCGCCATACAATCCAACAAGCTAAAGACCACCACGGAAGTTCAAAAACAATTAATTTTGAACTCAGACATTTTCAAATAGGCGTATCGAGATAAACCTCATTGCCGTGAATGTTCCCACAACAAATCATTAAGCTGAAGTCCAGGTTAAGATTTAATGGAATTCATACCCTAGAAAGTCGTAGAAAATTGAGCGATGTCTGCATGTTATTTAAGATATTGTCTGCACTGTGTGGTGTGAATTTTCTATAGAACGGTATCTTCTATAACCAGAGAAGGCGAAAGGGATAACCCGCCTAAAACTAGTATTTGAGCCCACTTAATTATTGTATTTAGTAACAGGTGGATCGGCATTTATTCTCTTAAGAACTGGGCTAAGCCACTCCTCAGCCAAGTTTGCTTCTTTCAAGCGACTGTTCTCGAAACATCCTTAATTTCTAATGACTACCTCTTGTGTTAGATCTAACTCACAGCTTCGTCTCACTATTTTATCCTTATTTGGATTTATACAATGCTCTGTCGCGCCGCCTATCGGCGTGCCTCGCACTTGCGCGATTCGCACGTAGTTGAAGTATCACTAAGTATTACTGCCCCTCCCCCACTTGCCTAGATCTATAGCTCTCAGCTGATTGTTATACGGTATGACCTTACCCCAAGAGCGGAAATTTCGGACGGCTTGAACGGCATCCATAAAAATCGACAATTAGGTCAACATCGATTGAAGGCGGTCGATACTTCAAAGACGAACATCAGATTCGTGTTCAGCGACCTCGATTACCCCAGGGCTGAAGTTTCCTACCGCTTGAACGACATCCACAAAAATCGATAATGTCGATCGACATTGATTGTCTTCCTCCGCTGTGAAGGCCTTCCGTCGATGATCCTCCCCAGGCACGTTGGGCGACGTGTTCGCTACGTCTTCTGAACCCACAGGCACGTTAGGCAACGTGTTCGGCACGTAGAAGACGCCGCTGTTTTCGCGCATCAGCTTATCATATAGTGTGATCCTTATTTATATTTATTTTATCTTTGATAGTGTCTACTACCGTCTTTCTTTTCTTAGGTTTGTGTTCCATTGTTCGCTTTTCTCAAGACTGTCTTATACATTGTGATAATTATTATTATCTAGCTATTATAAGGAATGCTGTGGACTCTTTGTTCTACATGTTCCTTCAAACTAAACAAGACAGCTGTTCTTCAAATATTCTGCACAACGAAATCTGCTGTCATGCTGAATCCCTTATGTTCATTGAGGGATTCTTCCTTGTTTGATAAAAGGTGATTTTGTTTGCGTGACAAGACATAGCATCAAAATGTAGTAGTAGTGTTTCTCCTCTTCTCTTAATGGGCGCTCCACCATAATGTCTTCAAACACCCTTTTGCGTTTGTTGAATAAGTGGAGGATGATGTTTTTACCACCAGGTTGATCGAGAAAAAGTCGGGGCTAGAGATTCATTTTATACGTGTCGCTGCGGGCTCAAAACTTCTGGAGACAAACTTTGAGCATGAATTCGCTTGTGTGTACGGCAACCATTCACCAGAGTTCAACATTAATAATTTTTCTGCAGTAACTTTATTCATAATTTCATGAAATGAAGATAACAATTCCAAGTCACCCTGGCGCACTGCCTAGATTTTCGGTAGTGAAAACATTTTCGCTTTTTTCGTCGTTTTCACTGAAAATTCTCTCAAAACTTTTTAAAGTATTTTGCACACAAGGACCAGAACATATTTCCTGCCTATAAAAGATGGGAGTATTTGAAAACGTGCCTAACGTTCTTCTAACATAATTCATGCCCTCACGTGTACTTTTTATCCTTTCGGATGCACCACTATTCATCTTTGTTAAGCAGTCTGCAAGTACCAGAGTATGTCCGTCCTGTTCTTCACGGGCCGACCTACCGCCATAAAGTAAAGTACTTCAAGTGCGCACTCTAAGGCAGCTGTAGCTGCTAACCGCTAGGTTTATGCGGGGTCCATGCACCATATCTACATGTCTTCCCAAGACCATGCAGGTGTTGAGCTATGGTGGTGTAATTGCACACTTGAGTTTCTCTGCCAGGTCACGGGTGCAACGGCGGAGATTCTTTTGAACCAGCTCCAGAAGGAGCTCCTCATTCACTGGAACTGACCCTCCAAACCGTGATTGGTCCTCCAAGCAAAGGTGTCGCGTCTCGCGACCACGGCGCTCCCCTCCATCCTAATGCGGGCGCGGCGCGCGCACCGGAACGGGTATAACCCGCTTCCCGCGCGAAGCCGGGGCTGTTCACGTAGACGCCTGCACCGACCGCGAGCAGCCGCGCTCGTGCGCCAGCTTCCAGTTCAGCCGGGGCCAGACGGGGCCTGGCCACTTCGTCGTCCCGGTTCACTATGACATCGACTGCCGATCGGATGGAGGACGACCCTTCTAGAAGGGTCACTAGGGCTGAGGGCGCGAGTACGTAGTACAGTGAAGTGCTCGGCCCTTTCTGCACCTGTATTCACTCCACTCTGCCGGCCATATCCTGATTTCATCATCGTGTTGTTGCCGGCTCCTATATCTATCCTGCTATGTCGGTATATGGTGTGCGATAAACCTGTGATGGTATTCGGTGTGCGTCCTGAGGGAATGCGATGAGTCCGTTAGTATCATGTAGTCTGGTATTGCGGTATTGTTGTTGTCGTATGTTGGGTTTGTTGGCTCTGCCTGTGGAAGCCCCACGCGGGGTCCGTGTGGAGGGGGCAGAGCGCTTATGGCAGGAGCCTGCGCGTGGCCCTCCACATGGACACCGCGTGGGCAGAGGTGTTCGATGCCAGGCAACCAACTTGTCTCCGGGTAATCTCTCCCCTACGGTCCTATGCTGGCTGCAGCCCCGGGCTGGAAGGATACAACTCAGGTGGGACGGAAGGGATGGACCCGGGGAATCCTCAGTTCAGGAGTGGCACCTAAGGGCATGGGACCATACACCCCCCCCCCGGGGTACCGGGCCTTGGCAGCTTCGAGTGTCCCATCGGGCAGGTTGGTGTCCCACGTGTATACGGCACAGCCGCTGCACTGGGGCCATTGACTTGCAGCAAAAGGTCTCTGTTCTTCCCGAAGCATCCATTCGCTGTGTCGTAGAGCAGTTGTACAAATCAGAAGCAGTTGAGTTTGGCTACAGCCGAGAACAATCTTCTCCCCCATAGTTGTAACGGAATATGACGACAATAGTGGTGAGCGTAGGTCATTGGCCTATGTCATACCACTGCACACCCGAGCGAAGCCTAATGATAAGCTCCCATTTCGATCGCGCGAAGCGATGAGTTCGATATGGGAGCCTATCATTAGACTTCGCTCGGGGTGAGTGATGGTATGAAATAGGCCATAGGCCAGCCTGTAACTGCGCTATTGGGAAAAGATTCCAGAACTTTTTTCACTAATTTGGCGGAACGCCAGAGTGAGTGGCGGGATACTTTCCTTACTACCTAATACAAGCAGCCCAAGATCCTCTTGAAGAGAAGATGAATCGTGGAGACTTCTCTTGCAGCCATATGACATTGATTTTCAATGGAATTCACTTATTCACTTCAATTGGTCATCGCAGGTTGTGGCGTTCACTGCCATTCAAGGTTCATGGTTCGGATTTACAGCCAAAACGATTGATTAGCATCGGCCTTAGTCCTTTATCTTTCAACTACAATTGTTCGACTTAATTCGAAAGCTTGAATGCTCTACCTGCTTTCACTTCTAGCTGTATGTTTACCACGACCTTTTGGAGAACTTTTGGTAGTTTGTCGGTATTTGTGTTTGACAATTTTGATGGTGGTAGCTTCTGTTACATGTTGTGTAAGACGAAGTCGTATGTAGTCATCCAAATGTCATATAGATGGAGTCGAAAAAAAAATCAATAAAAAGGATCTAGCTTTAGACATAGGTTGAGCCTGATCTATGGAAAAGAAAATGTTGCGTTGGATGATTGGTGTCACGCGTCTTGACTGTATTCGCAATATGGCAGAGATTCGGTGTCGCTCCAATTGCTGACAAGTTATATGAAGCTCGCCTTTGGTGGAATGGTCATGTTCTTTGCTCTAATGATGCATTCTTCGGATGATTGGCCTTAACATAGGCAGAGGGCAGCCGCAGCAGCGGTCTGATACGTTGCAAATTGATCTGGAGTACACTGGAATCCACCCGATCAGGCATTTGATCGTGTGAAAGGGAATCACCACACCATAAGAGCGGAACTACCCTAAGCGGGACAAACGCTGAAGAAGAAGAACGTTAGGTTGATTCGTACCACTTATCGTAACTCCGCCGTCTTCTGATCTTATTGTAGTACTCCCTTATCCCTCCCGATGGAAACTTTTCATTCTCTTTTTCACTACCCGGGAACGTATCCGCTATATCTACATCGGTGTTATTTTCAGGCCGCTATTATACAGTTGAAATTGGAGGCGCATGCTAGCGCACTCAGCTGGGTTGCGCCGGCTGTAGCGTACACTGCGTGCGAGCCTCATGGTTCGGATTTATCGCTCAGCCTTACCAATCCCCATCCAGACGCAGTCAACGAATTGAAACAAGAATTGGCTAGAATTGCCTGGAAAGGATAAAAATCTGAGCTGTTCACAGGCTTTCCTCGTGAAGTCAGAGTAAAGGACGAATGCGCACTTGAATTGCTTCTATAAAATCTCGTCGAAATAGGATGTGTGGCGCACCCCGCAAAATGATTGATTAACATTGACGTCTGTCGTTTATCTTTTTAGCTCAGTTGGGTGACCCATGTGGAAAGCATAAATACTTTATTTCTGGCCTTGATTTCTAACTTGATTTCTACCACGAACTTTTTGGGAAACCTCTCGGTAGTTTGTTTGCCAGGTTGTCATCCAAAGTTCATGCTGTTGCGATCTCCAATACAAACATCAGCACTTCTAAGTCTCAATGGGTGGTCCGTTCCGATGCATACAATTGCAGCTTGCGGACGCCGGAAAAAGCTTGTTTTCAAACCGATTCGTTTTCTGTTCTTAGAACCAATTCTGCGGGTCAAGAAACTCGTAGGTATCTTAGACTGATCATACCACTAATAAAACCTTCAGTGGCGGTGTAGTTCCAAAAGCGATCGATGTAGAGTGATAAAGTCGCTGACTTTGAACTTCAGCTTAGTTCCTCCAACTTAATCTTGACTATTCCAACACCATTGTAATGGAACGTCCTCACTAATTTTGAACAAGATTATTAAAGATGTACGCTAATCGGATTGTTGAGGGCTATGAATATCACGGCATCTTACTTCCCATGCAGGTCTGGCAGCCGTATGCAAGACAGACCATGCGATAGTCGTTTGCTGATGGCTCCTTTGCGGTACCAATTACGTCCTGAAATTTGAGAGGAACTAGTCAGTGAGTGTTCATAAAGTCAACGTTCTGCTAAGCCCTTTTTCGCAGCGGTTGTTCAAGGGAGTTCAACGTTTGACCTTGCGGAGGTCATAGTAGGGGAAAGCGGGACAGTAAGTTTACATAACACATGCAGTCAAACGAGATATCCCGTCTAAGGACTATATGGAACAGGTTGAGATATAAGAATGCAATCGAAAAGTACCAAGTAATGTCGTTTTCCAAATCAATAATACAATAAGGAAAGACCTGACTGCGCTATGTTTACCTAGAACTGAATTACAGCATTTGTGCGTGAAAGTCAATGGTAACACTGCACAAGCCTTCCGTTGCCGTGCAGCTATGAATAACAAAATGCTTTTCCCAATATGTTGTTTATAAGAATGTCGTCGCTTGACTACTTGCCTGGTATTTGGGATCCAATGCCTGCATGGTAATTCCTCCATTGCTCGAGAACACCGTTTTTCCGTAATGCATGACTGATGTATCATCATAGGGAAGGTCGTAGGTGGTGGCTCCAAAATCTTTGCCGACAAAGGCGAATTGGCTCCAGTCATCTGAATGTTCTTTTCTCAGATACGCTATCTGTAACTAACAACTTTGAAACTGGTTGTATATCTAAAGGATAAGGATAAGGATAAAGGACGGCGTTACTCAATCCTTCTGGGATGCGCCAGCGCATTCTACTTCTACGGGATGTCGTGGAGGCGACATGAATGCGTATTTGGCCATACAGTGACTTGCGGTGGCCAGCCGTATGAACAAGTCAGCGCTTTATCCTTCCCAGACAAGTCTGGTACCAATTCACCGACCCCGGAGGGGTGGAAGGCTTGGTTGGCCTGGGCGGGAAATCCGAACCAGGAACCTGGTATCGGGTGCACGCGACAATCGCGCCTCCACCGACTGCGCTACACGCGCCTCAGTATATCTAATGCCACTAAAAATTTCTTTGTACCGACATTGGTTTCGATGGAATCAGAGCTGGAAACGTTAAAGATTGCGTTGGTTGTCGGAATGTATTGCTCTCCTTTTGAGCGTGTCGTACTGCACTCGATCCTTGCCTTTGTATCGAAGTATGTCTCTGTCTAGCCTCCCAGCGTGATGATTTTTGTGCTGCTGCTCACCTGGGGCAATGTTCGTGTAGATGACTTGGATGTACTTGTCCTATCGATGCGCTGATGTTCGTGCCATAAGCCGATCACATGCAGCAACTCGTGAATAACGAGGTCGTGTCTCAAACATCTGAATGGATCCTTCATAAGAATAGTGTTAGTTTGACGTTAAAAAAGGCACATGTTGTCTAGATCTGCTAAGCCTGCTTATATGTGTACCCCAATTGACGTCGTCATTTCGGATCTTGTCCAGGGCAACTAAACATTCCTTGCTCAAGGCTTCTTGAATTTGCACCTCTTGTGCGGAACTGATACAGCGTTTACATCTTCAAAGGCTACACAATGGTTTTCATTGTATTGGCCAGACATACAGATTGTACCGATGATATCACACAGAAGTAGAGTACATGTCTGATCCCACAAAAGATATCACTTAGCGCAGGCGTTATCCTTTATCAACCTGTCACTGAAATCCTAAACTATAAGAGCTAGAATGCTCATCGCTTTTCTCAAAAACACTTAAAAATTTGAGGAACGTCGCCCCAAGTTGTTTTGGTTTTCTTGGAAGTAAATTGGAGGACAACATGGAATGTAGTGAGACTCGGAGTCAATGTCGCAAAGTGCTAGTACACTGGCCTGCAGGAGTTTATCTGGTGAAAGTCGTCATCGTGCTGCTTTTCTTCCCACCAAACAATTTTCTTCGTCTGATACAAGGCAGCGCCAGCCAGCTGTACCCGCATTGTAGCAAGCCAGCTGCTCTGATGCTAGTAAGAAGCTCTAGAGCTAACATACGTGGCTTCGCTATTGTTCTCAAGCATCACAGGATTGCTTCCAGGTGAATGTCCGACGAACGCACTGCATCTGAAATTTACCACCAAATATTCGTTGAAGAAATGTTGTGGAGATAAATCAGCACTGTGATGGATATCTTTTAGCCTGAGATCTCAACCATTTACCTAGAGGTCCACACTAGTGAGTCGCATAAGCTCGAATTTCGGGCTCTTTCTCACTATATCACCTTAAACGTTTGACGCCTCTGAATCTCTGAATCCTTGCATGTGGCAAACGGATTTCGCTTCATGCCTATTGCTCTCTAGTTACATATAGCCACCTAGGCGTTTTTGGGCACTTACCCTTTTCCCTTAACGTTTTGAATTTCCACGTAGTCGGGTTCGTTACCACGAGCTTTGAAGCGAATGCAGGTGTTCTCTGCGATTGACTGCATTGCAGCAGTTATTGTGCTCGTCTTAGCACCTAAAAAGTTGCATGACCGGGTCAGCGATTTCTTTCGTTATTAGTAGAGTATCTTTTGTTTTGGTTTTTTGATACGTTGTAATTAATGAAAAAACAGTTAACAAAATCATGACCACCAGCGAGGTGTCGCCCCGGTTATGCAGCATCTGTTTTTCGAACGTAGTAGCTCTACTTTTTTGCTCTATTAAATGAACAGTTGAGAAATCGAGGAACTAGTATCTGTCTGAGAGCGACTTACCATAATCTGCACTTATCACATAAGGAATGACAAAGAATCCGGACTGATCTTTGGTCTCCCATTTCCTCGTCGAGTTGGGCTCTATTGCGTTAAACAGCTTTCTGGAACAAAACGAGTCTCCGCCTCCGAACAACTTAAATCCTCCCTTTTTGCGAGAATGTCATTGTGAATACCTGGGTCCCGAGCGTAGCTGCATAATATCTTGTTCACCGCCGACATTGAAAATGTCGATGACTCTAGGCTGAAATATCGGTTTAAAAGATTGAGAGAGATTCAAGCACTGTGTACGTGCTGCATCTCAATCATGTGCCATAACTTAAGAGGACTGCACTATCACCTCAGCACGAAGTGCCTGGACGAGTATTGCCGAAAGGCTAATCGTCAAGAGGTAC